>JAQFXU010004776.1:0-12822 GCA_034693705.1 Spatulosminthurus flaviceps | reverse complement strand
CATTAAGACGTTTCCACTTATCCCATTAGGAAGGCAAAGCACAAATAAGCGGGCTAATGGGAGGGAAAACATCTTTGCTCATTCCAAGGCATTATGGTGTCACTTATTTTAATGATAATTTAATGGCGCATTTCTATAGATGTCACGTGTTACATTAATTTAATAGCAAAGTCGCAAAGTGTTCTACACACTACACACCTTGAAAATGTGGAGAAAATAAAGGAACAAATATTTACTTGATTATATTTACATATATAAGCTTATTATATGGAATCCTAATAATCATAGTCACGTTGCGTTAAAAATTATTTGTTGTCATATTTTCCAAGAAAGAGTGTGAATACATATGGCAATATGTAAATCCTTAGTCTCGACAACACTGAATTTTTAATAAGCCAATTTAATGGCGAACTCCGTCTTGTGGGCGCCAGACTTTCTTCGGTCCAAACATTTGCAATGAACGGATTAAATGGGATTTTTTAATTTACAAGCATATACTTTACTTGTAATTTCCACCCGGCAAGTATGTAATGGCAAAAAAACGTACAAGTAATAATTATCGGTACTTGGAAAATATATTGTGGTGGTAATCTTGATTCACTTACATTGAAACCTCCCCAACCTGCGAATCGGCCTCACGTAAGTTTCGAACTTGACCACATGAATACTTGACTTGACCCTGAAACCTCAAGTAATTGTTTCCTTCTACCTGAACATCACATTTCGCATTCAAGTTAAGCATTATTTTCCGTTTACTTTTTTGAATGTGGTGCAATAATGAAAAATTTGCGAGAACAGCCCTTCCATCCATGCAAATAATTGTAATTTTTTTTATATGTAAATACAGTTAAACCTCGTTATAACGGTTTCTCGAGTGATCGTGAATTAATCTCCGTTATAGCGAGACTACCGTTATAGCGAATGCTTTTATACCGGATGTAAATTGAAAAAATGTAGATTTTCTACTACCGCCATATCGAGAGCACCGTTGTTGGCATGACCGTTACAACGATTTTTGACTGTAGTAATTAACTTTAATACTATTACAATGGCCAATGTACTTTGTTCCCAATAATTAAATCCAATCATTGTACTATTTAATTTATATATAACAATTTAATGACACAGTTTAAGTTGGCAAAGCAAATAACTTCGTCAGAAGTAGTCACTACGATTTTTTAAAATGATATGTGGAACATAATTAAATGATTAATTATTTTGTTGGAAAATTAAGCCACTTATAAAGCAATGGTAATTTTCATAGTCACGTTGGAACGCGTTGTGTTATAAACAAATCATATATCATTTCAATTGCAACAACGTGATTCCGAGTACAATAATTTGCATACGACTCTGCAAAACATTTTAATAATCTGTTAAATACTGATTTAAAATACCCGTGGACTTTAACGTGCACCTTACAAAAACTCCACTGTCAAAATTTACCTGCCAACATGTTTAATAATTATTGTATTTTCTTTGCATTACATGCTGCGGATGCTGGGGCGGTAGTGCTTACGGGATGGGGTCCGTGGAAGACTAATTTTATTTATTTGAGTAAATTTTGCTCGCATCATTTTCCAAAACGATTTGCACGCAGGAGAAACGTTAAAAAACAGGTGTCATAATTTCATCACAGTGGAAATTTTGATGCATGGGAATTAGCATATCATACATGCGTTAAGCCTGCTTATGAAATATTATTCATTGGAAATTAGTAAATTCACTGTATTGTCCACAATGATCTGCAAAATGGCCAAAACGGTTCCTAAATGAACAAAGAAAAATCCACCCAACATTACCCCAAGGGTAGGGAAAGACTCAAGTCCCTTTTTCAAAGCTGGTGGCACAATTCTTCCTCTCCAGGACAAAATCATCTGTCCAAAATACATGTTGACCTTGTCCAAGGAAACAAACACCACTGAGAGAAAAGTCAAGCACAGTGTAAAATAGGAGCAGGATGGAAAGCATTCCCTCGGCTTTTATTGCTCCGTAGATTGCGTAGATCGACGCACCCATGAATGTCCACAGAAGTGTCGGAAGTAGAATTGGACTGTAGACCACATCCACCCACGCCTTAATTACTTGAAGTTGGCGGAAATTAAGAAACAAATGCACCTCATTCCGAAGAAAGCTTTTGGTCTTGAATTTCTTGTTATTAAAACTAAAAAATATTCACAGGATAAAAATGACATGTAGACAAACCACAATGTCAGGATGACACACCCAATGTACAGACCGAAACAAACAAGGCCTACTGGATCATTTAGCACGGATTTTATTTTCTTCCGTTAAATCACAACTTAATACTCGTCTGAAAATACATATTTCCAAATATGATCAAACTTAACAAATTAGCAGAATATTTTTATTACTGTTTTTAGTAATTAAATGCGTGCCAAGGAAATTCGTTTCAGCTTAACATACTATAAAAATCCTCTACGTAACCAATGACCATCTCCAAAAATGCCACCTTGTCCTCCCCATATACCAAATGATACACAATTGAAGCAAGGAAACTAACACGAAGAGGAATGCAAACACGACCAAAATTGGTCGTGTAGAAGAGTACTCTTTTCCAATTTGATTAAACCAGCGGAATGTTCGCAGGATAAGCAAAATGGTGTAGAACCATGTTAACAAGGCACACAGATAACTCCAAATAATCCCGAATTTATGTTTTGAAATTTTAGGTATTCCCGATCTTTTGTCGATTTCAAAAGGAGCGAAATTTAGCTGAGCTTGTACAACTAGAATCGACCACAACATTTAACCAGGGAACAATCATTGTACAAAATATTTTTTTTCCTGTTGGGGACACTCAAGTTAGGCAGGGAAAAATAATGAAAAAATTCCATAATGCATACCCCTGGTTTGGGGGGTTTTGATATGTAGCAAGTGGCCAATGCTATATCTCAGCATTGGATCATCCGAATGAGTTGAAATTTGAAACTTAAGGTTTTGACGCAAATTCAGCGATGTCCTCACTTTCAGTTTCCCGAAAAACCGAAAATCGGTTTTTTCGATTGAAATGGCAAATTGACAACGGGGACATCTTCAGAATCACTTAGGAACCCCGCATACCAATTTTTATCCGATTCGGTGCATTAACGGCGAAGTTATGGATGTGGCCACCAAAATCGACTGCCCGATTTCCTTAAGTGCTTTTGGATTTTATCTCAATTATTCCAAAGGAATGAGGGCCCCTACTGAATTAATATTATTTTCATGGCACATTTCTAGCTGTCGAATCAAGTAAAGAATAAGTATCTAGAAAGTAATAGAAAATAACTATACTATAAATGATAAATATGGGAACTACACACTATATAATTACTCCTTGAAAATGGAGTGGAACTTAACTATAGGAACAAACATTTGGGTGGATGAGCAACTAGGCATATTAATATGGAATCCATATATTTTCCTAGACACGTTGAGTTGAAAATAATCTATTCCCAATTATCGAACTTTCAAAAAGTGTCAATACAGAGCAATTTAAATGCTCGCCTGGATAATTGACAACACTGAGTTTTTTATTAGCAGATTTAATTGAAACTCGAGTAAACTCAAACGTACGGGCGCCAGATTCTCGTAGCTCCTCGCTTTTTTTGTGCACTTTCATTTTGAAGCCATAGATGGCGCTAGCGTCAAATTCACTTGCAATCTATAGGGAATATCGTCAGTCGAACTTTGCATATTATGAGTGGAATCCACGTGGAACTAGGTTTGACACTGTCAAAACTGCAAGATTTTTTTACTAAAAATTACAAGGCCGATTTAACTCTCTTTAAAAGCCCACATTTACTATGCATACTTTATTTTTACTAAGGATTCCCTCCAATTCCGTCAGTTATTTTGGGACCAATTATATGAAAACTAAAATAAAAATCATGATGTCTGCTGTTTTGTCCAAAACTACACGAGTGATTGTGACTACAGCTCCGGTTGGATTGGCCGTAAGTTGGTTGTATAAGCACCAATGACGTCAGTAGCATCAGCCAACAAAATTATTCCGCTATTCCAAATATAATGGTTATATTAATAACATTATATCCATGCAATTTTTATCTATAACAAAATAATGGATGGGAAAATAGTTTTCTGCTTTTCTTTAAACAGGAAATGTTTGCATATTCTTACTTTTCTTTAGCAATCCCATTAATGCAGAATACCAAAACGCCCCGTCGATATTATTGACAACTCTAATTTTCCCACGTGCTGAGGTTTCCCATTATAGAAGACTCTGAAGGGCACTTTGCTGTAGGAGACCCACGAACGGTCACGTTGATCCAATGGTAAGATTGACGATAGGTTACGTGGTGAAAATGTTATTTTAAACTTACAATTACTATAGACAGAACTGGGGGTTTTGAACAATTTTACTGTTACCTTGCCAAGTAAGCATGAGCTTAGTTTACAAACTAGCCATTAAATGGGGTAATTTTCTCACAATCAAATTATTTATAATTATTTGTTCAAACAGTCAATTCAGCAGAGCAATTTTTCATTCCAGTTTCATGAGCTGCGTTAAAACTCTCTACTGTACAGTTTCCCATTGCTAATGTTAGACTTTTTGGGTGAGTTTAACGTTTGGAGGGTACGCTTTTCTAGCTTCATGCCTTTGGATTCAAAATGCTGCACAAATTCTATTTCTGAACGCTTTAAAATTTCGCGGAAAATATTTGTTTACTTGTGCATAAAAATATTGATTTTTTTATTTCGTCAGAAATAAATTTTCAAATTACAATTCGATAGAAACAAATTCGTCAAAATTAAATTCTGCTTTGGCAAGATCAAATACATTTTGACATAGATTTGGTTAAATTTTTAACAGGAAAAGATTTTAAAAAATGTTAGCTACAGCCGATTTGAGCTATTACTATCGAATCATTAAACTCGGGACAAAATTGAATTTTATTCCTTTTGAAATAGTCTTGAAGGAAAATGAAGAAGTGAACTTGTGTATTGGGAGCAAAAAGCGCAGGCTAATTTCATCTGTGATCCTCGCATTGGTCACATTGAGAACCATTCACATCTGGTATCACCTCTTTTTGAACGTGATTGTCTACAAAGGACATTCGAGCATGCTGGACGTAATGTTGCAATCCGTTCTTGCAATGGCCATTGTACTCACAATTTCTCTTCAGTTGCTCACCATGTCACGAACCGCGGACATTCAAAGGATCATTTTTAACTTCTCCATACCCCGTGACAAATGGAATCCCAACGCGAAAGGTAGCATTGATCATCAATACAGTTCATAAAAGTTACAAAAAAGTTAATGTGTTTGGCATGATATGTGTAGGAAAGCCTATTAGATTTTGGGGCAAGCTGAAATATCGAGAACTGATTGCCATCTCCTTACCTCATCTCACGTTTGTTGTGCTCTTGTCCTATCAATCACTTATAGCCATTTATTGCTCACGATTTCATTTATTCCAACTTCTTCCCGAGAACTTTAAAAATCCTATTACTTTCATACTGCTCTGGCCCCAGGAATTTCTCCTTCATGGCCACGTACTCCTCACACTTCTACTGTTCCTCGAAAACTGTCTCCTCTTTTTTGAGACGCTGAGCCGGAGTCTTCATGCAGATGCGGAAAAATTAAAGTAAGTTGTTCATATTTCCAATTTAAAAAAAGAGCTTTAGCGAAATCGGCCTCAATTGTAAATAAACGGTTTTTAGCATCCAAGAAATTAAGCCTTAACTAACCTCTAACTATTATCCAAAAAAGTCATAAACGAAAGCATTAATATTTCGAATAAATGCAAATAATTTGCAGATCCTCCGATGCGAAATCATTCTTGAGCACAATACTCAACCGCTGCATCCAGTCTCAACTGCTCATTGGCTTATTCAACAAGGGCTACTCTTGGGTGATTTATTCTTTCAAGGTGTTGTGTTTAACTGCTTCAATTCTCATTGGCTATGCAGGGGTACGGAGCTTATCCCACAACACAGGTTCTAGTTTGTTTCTCCTGGGTATGTCCTTGTATGTTAAAATATTATACGTTGGACTATTTGGCAATACATTTTGTGTCCAAGATTCCATGCGAACCTTAAAATTTCGCCTGGAATTTGTACGAGCGAGCCAAAGATCTCAACCCACGCGTAGAATGAGTTGGCTTCGAAGGAGAATCTCAGCTATTCGTACGAAGGGCATTAAATTGGGAGACTTCAACACTATTGAGAAAGAATCGACACCAATTTTCTTAGACTTCGTGGCTAGATCCTTGGCGACATTACTCTTAAGCTTTCCGGGATGACAAAATTCCCGATTCTACTTATATTCAACTACATATCAGAAATTGTACAAAATAACCACAAGTTTATTTCATACACGTGCAAAACCCAAGTAGGCCTCAATGTTCTTAATTTAATTCGGTCAATATTAGTTAGTTAGTTATTAGTTCAATAGTAAACACAACAACAGAACGGCAATAGTGATAAATCAGAGAAGCAATTTTAACGGATCACCTGTTATTGCAACTTGTTATAGCATTTCTTCACTAGTGAAGTTCAGCAGTACCTATTATGTGCACAATCCTGTCTTGGTATAAACAGCTCGGCACTCGTAATCAAAAGGCTGTTAGTGGTTACCTTAAGCAAAAGAATAACGTTCTGCTCCAGACACGCCCCAACATCCAGTAGTGCTGGGCATATCAAGGTAGATGGAATCCGACACATTCCCTGACCGAGGCCATGTACTTCACCACTGCAGTCTTGCAAAATCCGTTTAAAACGGTACTTCAAACATGAATTGGTGCGCTTGACAAATTGAACATTATTTTTCACTTTTGCTCTTATAAAAATACATCTTTGCAAAAACAATTTTGACCCCATGTCCATGCAACTGGTCATATCATGGTCCAATGTCGATTTCTTTTACATATGGCGTAAACAGCGAGACAGGTCCCGTGCAGCAAACCCGCAGCAAAAAGTGTGTGTATGTATCAAAAATGTAAAAATCGGACAAATATCAGAAAATGATGGAGATTTTTTTGTGCCCTCCATAAATTTCATGGGATGTTGATTTTAGCGCAACGAAACCTCCAAAAATGTACAATTTCTACGTAGCGCTTCCTGTGAAAAGTTCCCATTGTAGGTGATTTTGGTGTTCACTGTGAAATTCTACTAAAAATTCTGATGTAGGGCGATTTTTAAAATGTGGCTCAGTGGTCTTGACTACAATGCTAAAGGGGCCAAGAACACTCGTAATATTGGAGGAGTTTAAAATATTCTCATAAGATGATATAGGATATTTGTTTACACGTTTCTGTGTTATTTAACAGAATCAGGTACATCCCACCTCAATTAAGGGGTGTTTATGGCCATCTTGCCATTGTATTAAATATTCGCGAAATATACATATTCGGATGAAAATATTCTCTGAATGATTGCTGTGGCTCCCGAAATGCTCGGATGGTCAACGGAAAACGTTTGCCTTTTATTGTCACATCGTATATACACTACTCATATTAAAAAACCATTGTATTATTCCCGACCATGAAGGTCCTTAGAAACATGTGATAAATTGCTGAAAACTTTCTTCACAGCAGTTCCATATGAAGTCTTCAAATAAGGTAAATTGTGCTTCAAAGCAAGGGCGCGAACTCTCCTCCAAGTCTTGGCATGGCGGAAATGAGGCATTGTAGGGAAAAGGTGATGTTCAATTTGATAATTTAAATATCCAGTCCACCAATCCAAGAAGGGAGAGGAGTCAATGTCCATTGAGTGGACCAAGGAATATTCCACCCAATGACGAGGCTCATCAGTGACCGGGAGATGGGAGTGGGAAAGCGCGAAAGTTAGAGCCATTGAGCATGCGAAAAATGTCGAGGCGAAGACGTAAGGCCAGAACCCGAGGTAGTAGTAAGCAAATGCGTAATGAAGGAACATCCAAACCAACTCGTGGTACTGTTTTTTGAGGAACGCGTATCTGGGGCTAAGGTACATCTTCATACGAAGGGAGCCCAAGAAGGCAAACAATGGTATAAAAAGCATTGCCTGTTATAATAATATTTTGAATAATTAATCGCCATGTCAATTATTTCTTACCGATTTTGTTAATCCTAAGTTATAGGCATTTGGTCACAATAAGGGTAATCACTTTTTTACCTGATGTCGAATAAAAAAATTTGCTTCTGAATTATCCCCCAAAACGGCAACGTTATGAGCCATTAGAGGGATAGTCTCCAAATCCACGTCATGTTTTAGCCTTTGCGGCATAGCATGGTGCCGATTATGTTGACTCCGCCACCACAAACCAGATGCTCCCGTTGCGAGACCTATAACAAAGAATGTTAAAGAGTAAGTCCACGGGGAATATGTAAGCCCAAAACATCATATTTTTTTAAATTAGTCATTTTCTGCAAAATTAACGTGTGCTGGGTGGCATAAACAACGGCGTTGGAATTTTTGTAATAGGTGAAGTGGTTACGGAATTATGGCCAAAAACGTCATTTTTTGTATTTAAGTCTGTATCTCCCGAACCCATGGGGCGATATGACTCATTTTTGAACTTATATGTTTAGAAACATGTTTTTCAGTGCAGGTTTTCTCCGTTTTTGGAAATTCTTAAAATTGGCTGAGCTATGGGGGCAAAAGTCGTGAAAAATAGGACTGAAGGCTGTATCTCGAGAACCAATGGGGCGATTTGAGTCATTGTTGAACTAATACGTTCAGGAACAAGTTTTTCAGTGCAGATTTTCGCCGTTTTTGGAAATTCTAAAAATCGGTCGAGATATAAGGGCTAAAGTTGAAAATACTGGAGGAAATTAGGATTTAAGGCTGTAACTCGAGAACCCATGGGGCGATTTGAGTCATTGTTGAATTAATACGTTTAGGAACAAGTTTTTCAGTGCAGGTTTTCGCCGTTTTTGGAAATTCTAAAAATTAGCCGAGATATGAGGGCTACTTCTCGATTTACAGCCTTAAATCCTAATTTCCTCAAGTTTTTTTCAACTTAAGCCCTCATATCTCGGCCGATTTTTACAATTTCCAAAAAAGGCGAAAACCTGAACAAAAACTTGTTCCTGAACCTATTAGTTCAACAATGACTCAAATCGCCCCATTGGTTCTCGAGATACTGCCTTATTCAGTCCTATTTTTCACGACTTTTGCCCCTATATCTCAGCCAATTTTAAGAATTTCCAAAAACGGAGAAAACCTGTACTGAAAAATATGTTTCTCAACATATAAGTTCAAAAATGAGTCAAATCGCCCCATTGGTTCGGGAGATACAGACTTAAATACAAAAAATGACCCCTTTTGCCCATAATTCCGTAACCGCTTAACCTATTACAAAAATTCCAACGCCGCTGTTTATGCCATCCAGCACACGTTAATTTTGCAGAAAATGACTAATTTTAAAAAATATGATGTTTTGGGCTTACATATTCCCCGAGGACTTACTCAAAGATTTAACAAAAATAAATCCAAAATATTTTTCCTAATTTTTACCCAAACAAGACTGATATTCCGTTAACTTGAAAACTTCTAAAAAATTTGCCACAATTTTTGAGTATAGACAAAATGTTGATTGAAAATTTGTAAAAACTTTAGTTCCCTTATGCCAAAAGAATAAGAAGCAACTTTGAAGGAAGGAAAACAAGAATAGCGGCTTAGCCTGCAATAAAACAAACAAAATTTAAAAACTATTTTAACATTCCCATCCCGCATAATTTATTCACTCAGTTTGAAATGTGTCCTTTGTTGCTCAAACCTATTCATCCTAGCACTTTTGGCTGTAGGGGTAGCTTAAGCAAGTGAAATATGGAGATTGCATGCGCTAGATTGACATTTTCTCTTGGAGGAATGGTTTTTTGCGTAAAAGCAATTTTCCCTCAAAAACCAGAAGCGTATCTTTTCACGTGAATGGCAATAAAATGACCTCGGATGGATTTTGTACAGCAACAAGTCAAAGTCCATTGATTTCTTTCTTGTATGTTTTTTTTAGCATTTTACAAAACAAATTTAGTACAAAATATAATAATGTACCTTTTGCAAAAGTAAATTTTAGTTTGAAAATATATTTTCTTAAGCTAATTCCAATTAGAAAAAAATATTCTTCCTCAACTCTTCCAATATTTCCATTTCGTTACTAACGAACATTTTCATATTTTTAAAAATCCCTGAAATTTCAGTTTGCTTAAACGATGCACACTAACCGGAAATGGATTCAAAACGGAACTTCCCACTAGACCGAAATGAAATTCTGAGCTTCACAATTATTTTTCACTAGGATTTTTTTATGTTTTATTTCCAAACAGAATGTTTTGTGAAATTTTGTTTCCCCCCAGCCCCATGCTAATGTTGGCCCTGAGTGGAATTGGAAACAAATAAATATTAAAGTCCCCGGAGCAATGGGATGGGCACACTGGGGGGGGGGGAACACGCTTAAAATCAGGGGGTTTAAAATAATTAGGAGCACATTCTTTGGAATTCTTGATCGTTGGAAAAAAATCTCCTTAAATTTCTCAGGTTTTACCATTAACTTCATTCCATCAGAAAATATTGTGCCCTGGGGTAATTTCATCCTTCCTTTACTTTTCCTTATAGTCCACCATAATGGAATTTATACAAATGAGCGAATGTATTTTACGTTGGAATTAGTAATCCGTTCAATTCAATTTTTTCCATTTTCAATAATAATGACACAAAATATTCTCGATGGGAAGAATTTCTTTCACCATCAAAACATCAAAATGGAGCTACATTACATGCATGTACGGCCCAAGAAATTTTGTTACACAGCAAATTTAAAACAAATGTGAGGAATCCAGTCCTTTGAAACGGAGGAATGTTCTGACAATCATACCGGGGCTGATAAAATATTTCATCAAAGATCTGCGTCAATACATGAAAAAGTACTTTTGAGAAAATATCTGGATTTACATGAACCTTTCACAAATATGATTTCCATGCCAAAAAAGCACGAGTAATAGTATGTAGTCAGGGGAACGTCTTGTCAAATAGTAGAGCCAAAATTTGCCATGGATTAAAAGGGAAGTTTGAAATGAGCTGAGAAAATGGCGGCCATTTAACTATTTTTCCTCCCTATTCTATACCCTTACTATACATTATATTTTCCTTATGTAATAATAATATTTTTTATACGCGAATAATATACTTGTTGAATTAATATAGGACTGACACGAGGTAATAACCCTACTGCAATGTTTTTCAAAAACATTTTAATTGAAACATTTTTGATTTCCTTTAATAGAAAATTATTAGTGGAAATTTGATTCCTACTCCATTTGTAATAATGATAATAATAAAACTCATTTTCAAGAAATTTTTTCTTGGAAAATGTCAGCTTCGGATTGAATTTTCAGAATATGCTCCAAATATGTATACTTTAAATTACAATACGCTTACACTTTTTCTACGCTGAAATTTCAAGGAAATTTTTGTGTCCTCCCAAAAATTATTGTTGCTCAATTGTTGGAATTTGGGTCAAAAATTGCCAAATACATATAATAATTTTGAGTATAAAACATTATGGGGCAAAGGAAAATTTCAATGTTCAATAATTCAATAAATACTATGTATTTATACGTAAATAGTATAAATTAAGAAAAAATACATTGAAAATATTTTTACCTTGGAATCACTTTTCCATGCACTGATTTTTTTCATTTTTTTTTAAATTACAGTATAGCGGGAAAATGTACTCGTTTGGAAAAATTTCTCTCGGGAAATTTCAATAAAAGTAATATATAATAAAAATAGGGTTGATTATACGAAGGACGTGAATAATAAAATGAATTAATGATCAGAGCTCAAGTCCCACAATGATGTGTAAAAAAGCAGAGTTGGAGTATGTGGAAATACGTGGTCGTGCCACGTAGGCAAATATTTTCATTCCCTTCGTTCCATTGTGTTCGCACTTTTGTTGTGAGTAAATGATATTTTCTTGGAAAATGTTCTCCTCATGCCCGCAATATTTTTGCAGAGGTATCTTGATAGTACATGGAAGTATCGGATTTACAATGAGCAATAACTTTTCAGGTATGTGTAACACAGCGATAATGTGTATATTGAGGAAAATAATGCGTGCACAAATATATGCATGTATTTTGATGAGAAATTGTTTATTGTTGCAAATATTGACGTGATATGGGATTGTTTGCTAAGAAAAAAAATTATTGTCGGGTAAAAATTTGAAGGCGGGAAAATCCAGAGCTATGATCACGCTCAAGTATATAACACTCGTGATTGAAGTCGCGTTCAAGTTCGGGCCAAGTTCACGTAACTCCAAAATCGTTCTTGGGATTTTCGTATCATATGCTCATGTTTTATCTGTGCTTGAGCATGATTTTATCATTCATGTTCAAGTTGGGAAATATATTACATCAAGAAAATGTCATGGTCAAGTCCAAGTACATAAAGGTGAAGAGTGTATAATAAAATGAAAATTGCTTTTTTTATCAAAACTAAGCTTTAGATTCAATATTAGATTGAAAAGGGATTTTTTTTGCGAGTTCAAGTCACTGCACTGTAGAGAGATGCCACTATATAGCGTTCCATGCCTTTTCCCTATTAAGATTTAAGGTCATGCTAATTCTGAAGCCAGAATCTCAAAATTAGCAGAAATTCCATTGATTTATGTCAAAACTTTATTTTGAATTCATAAAACGTCATATCTTTTCGTTTCCTGACTACGAATATGGAATTTTTTGTTCAAAACGAGGGGAAATGACCTTAAAAAGGCCAAAATTCTTCAAAATTCTGCCACTATATTGTCAGTCACTTCCCGTTCCTGCACCTCATCACCACGGATACCAGCCCTACTCCTCATCCTACCTTATTATT
>JAQFXU010004775.1:0-12824 GCA_034693705.1 Spatulosminthurus flaviceps | reverse complement strand
CATACTTTTCTCTTCTGGCTCTCCTGTACTTTCTAATATCACTCACATGTCTCCTAAAACTTCACATCATCCACACTTTCCCCTATACATGATCGACTTGAACAACACATTTCATAACGTTCAACATAAAAGACACGACATTCCGGATCCTTTTACTAGATATATCTTTCCTATACCCCTAAAAAATTGCATTTTACCCAAGAAATATTATACAGCAAAGTAGGAAAACTCTAATAGCTCAATGATAAAACTTGCTTCAAAAACATATTCCCCTCCCCCAAAAAAACACATACTTCTTAAAATCTATATTCTTTTAGCGTGGTTGTCAGTTTTTTTCTCTTTTTTTACTGGTGTCTTTAGGGAGAGGGAAAAAGAGTTTTGAAACTGAGAGGAATGGAAAGAATGAAAAAAAGTTGATAGTTTTGCCAATATTCTATTGAACATCAATGGTTGTCTACATTTAAATAGGAAGCATGTGGAACAAAGTAGTTTGTATACAAAAGAGATGGGATATGCTTCTTCAATGTATGTTCAAGTTATCAAGGGAATAGTGCAGCATTTGAAAAGCTTGAAGCTTTATATGCAAGTATAGGATTTCGGGAAGTCGTTATGGCCGAAGGAGATAAATGGAGAGTTATTCAAGTGCATTGAGTCAGAGTGCATGGTAAAAAAATAGTAGAGAGAGAGTATTGAATATTGACCGTTTCATTGGATGCGTCAAAGTAACAAGGAAGATAGGAGTAAATCTTTTAAGTAAATTGCTCAGCACACGGTTCAAGTGCAGTCAAGTGCTTGTGCCTGACTGACACCAGAAAAACTTTCGAGACCTCAAGACTTTATCTGCAGACCTTGCTCTATATTCTATATTCTATACATATGTATATATTTGTATAATGTCGTAGGAAGAAAAAACATTGCTTACTCAGGAACTGCCGCTTGTTTACTTTTCACATTATCCAAGCATATGTGCACTTTTGCGTACGCTTACGTATACGTATGTACAGTTATGATGCAATTGTATAGCTAGTATAGCCAAAGCAAATGCATTCATCAAGTGGTCCGTTATTGGAGGAGTTTTTCTGTAGAGTCAGGCCGTAGAAGAATAAATGTTAGTATTTTAGTAAAGCCTCGTTGCGTTAGTAGTATGTAAACGAAACTAGGTATTTAAGGTACGGGAAAATTTTCCCCTCAAAAAAGTTTAAGCAAACATGGTAAAATAGTGCGTGTACGGGAACCAGTTTTTTCGTATATGAAGGATTTTTTCTTACTTACTTTTAGTAGGAGTCGGAAAAGAGGTAAAAAGTTGTTCGTGGCTAGGACTGTTATGGTGGTTTGGGAAACGGAGATAGAAAGCATTTGTCAGTGGAATCGGATAGGATGGGAGCTCCTTTTCTATAAGCTACCATAGAGAGTTATATAGAGGCTGAAGGAAATGTGATTCTAATAGGCTGGTTTACCTTTTATGCAAAATGTCAGGAGAAGGAAAAACCCTGCGTCAACATCCATTAGTCAAGGAAACTTATAGTGTTTCCCGTATTTCCTATCCTTAAGCTTTTTACCTTACCTTCCGGTTAACATGTATACCCGAGCTTCTCCATTACCACATGGACAGTCATATAAAAAGCGAGTTGAAAAAACAGGAAAGGACCAAGTTGTCTCGAAAGCTGTGGACCTGTATTTTGGTTATGTCAGTCGCCAAGATTTTATTTTCTCATTTCTCAGTGCAAAGCCATTGCACTGAGAGAGTTGCTTAATTTACATTGAAATTTCAATTTGAGTTTAGGAGCTCTGGAGCTTCGTACAATTAATGTCAACAGCTTGTCAGACTACGGAGAGGTATACATTTTGTAGCTTCATATCTATATAATATATGTATATACATACTTAAAACTTCGTGTGTCATAAGGAATATCTGCTACAAAACAAGAATACATTTTCTTGGGAAATGGTACATTTGGTAATAAAACTTGCTACTGGAATGATATCTTCTTTACTGTCAACACCTTTGACTCTTTTTATCATCTCATCCTTCAACGTACCAAATTCTGGTTTAGACTTTCAAGCTATTTATTTACTACTTGGTTGAATTCTTATTGGATTTTTAAAGGCATACCAGTTTTTTTAATATGGGGCGTGTGTAGTGTGTACAGGGACGGAGAAAAATTGTAACTTGTCCTTATTTGGATTCCTACCGGTTCTACGTGCCTGCCTAAAATAACATGAGAGTAACATTTACATTTATTCACATTCCCTGATTTCCTATGTATTCTATCAAGCTAGAATGTGCTTTGAGTATAGAGGAAAAAGACGTAAAAGCGTCATTCCCGAATTTTTCACTATTTTACATGTTCTTTCCAGTGATCCCAATACAGAGTAAGGAAAAAGTAATGTAAATCTGTTTATTTCAGTCAGTTCCCACTCAATTTACAGGTGAAGGATATCTTTTTCCCTCAAGTGCTACAACCCTATATTTACATCAATAAGTTCAATTTATACAGCAACACTTTTTTTCTCTATACAAGTAGATATACAAATACTACATATATATTTTTCATGTGTAAAACAACAAACTTACTACTTCTATATGTAAGTCAATGTCTGGCCACCAACGTAAGATGTTACTACTTTGAATCTAATCTCCAGACAGGTTTCCCACTATCTCTCTGGAGAGGGAGTGAAAAAAAACTCGCTAGAAATTCCAATTTGCAATGCGAATCTGATACCTTGATCTATCAAAGTAAATCTTGAGGGTATTCGTATCCATTTCCTTGACTCATCCCCCCACACACACACATACAGATAGACAAACACTCACACACACAGATTCTTAAATAAACCATATATGTACCGTACCGTAAGGCAAAGATCTTCATTTAAAGTTCAATTGCAAATACAAAACATGTTCCGGATGTAATGCACATCCCAACTTTACCTACAAGTCCATATAGGAATAGCCAACACGTACACGCAATTTACCTTAAATACGAAAATGTAAAAAAAACACTACATGACAAATCCATCTCCTTCCATTCCTCACACACTAAACATTTTTGTTCTCTTAATGCTCAAAACGTATCAATGTATTTCCTATCCAACATTCAAATTCCTTAAATTGACAAGTGTATATTCCAAATGGAGCTCTTTCCAATAAAAAATCCTACGTAAGAAGGCTACAATTCATTCAAAAAAGGAAATAAAACCTAAAGAGTCTTTCAATGTTTTTTCTCTCCCTTCAAAACTCATATTGTATATGATGCGTTTTTACTCATATATAAAATTTTCCCTACAAAAAAGAAAAAATATATATACTTCTCTCTCACAGTGAACTCATCCCCCCTTGAAAATGTATCGGATGGTTTACAACAAAGCCTCTAATAATATGATCATGGAACCGTAAAAACTAGGGAAGTTGAGACTCCTCCAAATCATAAGAAAAGAAACTGTAAAAAAATCACTACTTGTTGTTCAGTCTTCAACCAAAGGCAAAAGGGTTGAATCCCATATCCTCTTTCTGTCTCTCTCTTGCTCTTATATTTTATGTCTATAGCTTCGAGTCATAAAAATAGAGAGAGAGAGAGAGAAAAGAAAAAAGAATAAGGTTCCTTTGAAAGGGAAAAATAGTATTCGGAGGAATATCAGCTTTGACTGAATATTGATACTCTGCATTTTATACTGATCTTAAGTTACACAAATGGTATGTTACCATTGGACCCTTTACAATGGTAACGTGAGGAGGAACATACGCACTAGTGCACGTTCCACTATACCACACGACCATGCGTTTGTGTACGGCGTTCAAGCACAGAGAAATTGATCAGGAAAAGGGTACGCTTGGGTTGTTGAGCATCAAAAACCACTGAGAGTTCCTACATTGAAATGTTTCCTCCTTTTCTTAG
Organism: Spatulosminthurus flaviceps; assembly: GCA_034693705.1. Classification (NCBI taxonomy): domain Eukaryota; kingdom Metazoa; phylum Arthropoda; class Collembola; order Symphypleona; family Sminthuridae; genus Spatulosminthurus; species Spatulosminthurus flaviceps. The sequence continues at coordinate 8,928 of JAQFXU010004775.1, read as the reverse complement.
CTCTTTTCTCTCTCTCTATTTCCTCAAGGTTTCTTCCGGGTAAAGAAAAACCCTAAGAAACTAAACAGACTTTTCACTTGTGGTTTCCTACACCTCATCCTCATGGTTTAGCAAAGGCAGAGATCTTTTAAAGGAGCGGACTTTAAACTAAAAGTAAGCGTAACTAACCAACAGACTCGAGTATACTCGTCCTATCACTTTGCATCAAACATCTCATCAAACAGAGTTTTTTTTCCTTTTTTTCTCTTTTTCTCTCTCTCTCTCTCCATTCCCTTGAAATGTGGAGAAAAGCCCTAAAAGGAATTCCCTCGTAGAGTATACACACACACGCTCTCATCCCTATAAATTTCAGATGCGTGAGTTTCTCTCTTCCTACCACTTCATCTTTACGCATTGAAGATGCGGATGCGGATTACATTATTTGCACTTTGTATTTCCGCTGTCTATCTAATATTATTCTTTGACTTTAACACGGCGCATAGACAACTTCTCTAAACTCCTCAGATGCTGAAGGAAGAGAGAGAGAAAGAGTGAAAGGGAGAAGAAAATACTCAAATGTGCACAGAAATACGAAAGGGAGATGAAAATTTCTAGGGATTTAGAGACTGAGAGAGAGAGAGAGTAAAATTTCAAGAGAGAAAACAAATTCACTACTTTTCATACCTTTTATATGTAGATAACCCTTGGAGGAAAAGCAAGCCGTTGATTTTTTTGGAGATAGTCAAGAATCGACGAACGTGCTTTACTCAAAGAGAGTTCGTCTTATTTGGAAACCAACCAAATGTTAAACAAGGTTGGGAAAACAAATTATTTATTTCTAAGGGCTAGGAAAACTTTGTATGTAGGAAATGTGGTTTACATTTCACGTGCATATCTCTATGCATTTCACATAGGTATTTATCTATATAAGACTAAAAAGAGATATATGTATATTTAAATGAAACTCAATCCTAGAAGATTTAAAAGGGGGGAAATTCATGACTTTAACAAGACTAATGTTCTTGTATTTTATTTCCACACACAGAAAACACTGTCGCTGGAAATAGTAATAGAGTGAATATGTATTTAAATGGGAATTTATGCACGTGCAAAAAGGCATTGCCACATAGGGATTTTATATAATTTTATACATGGTACATGTACTACGTTTTGCAGATAGGAAGGAAGGTTAGAGTATTTACGCAATAGGAGGATTCTGAGGATAAAAGTGTAATGGTGAGTAAAGGAAGAGAGAGAGAGTAGGAGGAAGAAATGGAAATTTCAGAACATTGATGTATTCCTCCATTTATTTTGCCCCGGGAAAAACAAGTTTAGGTTTCTAAGAAAATATTATTCGTCTTTTGAAATTGTCTTGGTTTTTGTTGTTTCCTAAGAAAGAGGAATACAAAGGGAAGATTGGACTGTGGGTAGCCAAATAGTACTAGTCCTATGTTCTTTCCCCTTTACAGTGTATATTAAGACAAGGGATTGAATTTCAAACTAACTCTAGACTCTTGTTAAAGTCCTATTCTCACATCCGCCAAGTCATTTTGAGCAAAAACAAAAGAAGTATGGGGAGAGCTTCAAAGAGATACATATATTTTGCTGGAACAAGAATAAGAGAGAGAGAGAGAGAAGAACAGACACAAGTTAAATTTCCTTTCCTTTTAAAACATCTCATATCTTTTCTTATAGGCATAAAATCCTTTTCTTCAAGTAAGTTTCTTATGTGCGAAAGACTCACTGTGAAGCATCAACTTACAAATTGGATTACATGAATTCTCCCATTTTAGAGCTTTACCATTGGACTGGAGCTATACAGACATTTGAATTTGTGTGTGTGCGTAGAAGCATAACGCAGGAAAATGACCAAGAGCAAATTTTCTTTACATAAGAATCTTTCCATAATTTTAACTTCTCTTCCTTACCTCAATATTTTCATTAAATTTAAATAATAATAATAATTCCTCCCACTTTATTCATACATGCTTTTCTCTATCTCCCCAGGGTTCCTATTTTCACAATCCGCCAATTCCACATTATGCATACCCTCTCCTACGCAAAGTTTCCCAACCTTTATTTCCAACTCAATGGCTATGCCTTCCATGTAGGACTAAAAATTTTAAAATAACATTTCAAAAGCACATAAAAAACATTACCGTTAATCTTGTGTTTACAATTTAATTTAAATACTACCCCGTTCCCTTCCAGCTCAGATGTTGTGTTATTATTGTTCCCACAAAAATGCATGAGATAATTTAACAAACTCAAACACACATTGGTTTTTGTTCCCTAAATAATAAATCCTTGTTTAAAGCTCTTTTTTCAAACGATTGAAATCCTAGAGTGTGAAAAGCTTTTTTTTCTCACTTCAAAGCATATAAAAAAGCATGTGTCCTTGTCCCATGCGAATTTCTAGGAAGGTAAAAGGAACTAGGACCTGTAATAAAATACACGCTCATTCACATGAAATGCTGGAAGAATTCTATGGGAGCATAGTAGTATAGTTGAAGAGTAGCAAGAACCGCAGGGGTACAGTGCTGGATCAAAGGATTTAGTCATTTACTTTATCTCGTATGTATTTAATACGAGGGTTTCTACGTGTGTAAAATGTATGCAGTTAAAAATGCATTTTCTCAATTGTAGTTCATGTAAATACTACCTCTTGAATTCTATGCATGAAATAGTACACGAGTGATGAGGTGCATTTAAAACCAATGGAATTTCAACCATCTCTGAATAGAATGAATGAGTCACGTTGTACCTAATCGACTCTTCATTTCATACAAATACAACCACTTCATCCATGCTCACCCATCCCTACCTACTTGATCACGAAATGAGACCCAGGCCTTTGTACATTTTTTTTCAGCACCACTACAACTGCATCTGAAAAAATTGCTATACTTACAGGCACACAAGTGATACGTACAATTGTAGGGAACACTTTAAAATGACTTGGAATATTAATCTATTTTAATTCCTACCTTTTGTGCCTCTAACACATTTCTTTTTATTTTATCACGTTCCGCCCAATGAATCAATCAATGGATAAAGTGCTGACAGGAGCTGATGTAGCAACAATAAATGAGTCTCTTGCCGCACCTTCGTGTTCCTTCATCTGCTTCTTCTTTAACTCGGAGGATTTGAATAAATGTTTAAAAGCATCTTTTTTTTATCTTTTCCCCTCTGCTATTCAATGACTAATTAGGACGACCGGACATTGATTCGAGCATCTTGAATACAACTCACAGTGGTTGTTGTTGTATAAAAGCTCTCCCTTCCCTTCAATTCCATGTCTATCATTGATTATCATCATTAATGCTATACATTTTATTCAAAGCTCCTACTACCACACCATTATCCCGATTATTCTTATCCTCCTTGACAATCTCTTTTCAACTCACCTCAGCGTGCTACACCTGAGTCTATAGAGAGACGCTAGTGAGAATTTCCTACATACACAGCCGTCCCTCTAAATAGTGTCTATCTTTATAATACTTGGAACCTAAACGTGGACACATAAAAGGCTTATGCAATCACAAAGCGTCAATTACTTTTTCACTTAAGCTTGTCACGCCGTCCACTTCCTTTACAATTCAAGTTTACTTTTGTACTCCTCCTTTCTCCCTCTTATATCTACATGTATTCATTCTCATGTATTTTTAATTATATGAGCTACACATATAAAATCCTGTATTTTCCTATCGCTACTTAACTCATGTATGGCAATGCTTCCGATAAACGTTGAAGTGTTCGAAACTGAAACATGGGTTTTTTTTATGTATATTGACATAAAAGGGAAATGCTCCCAGAGCTGATGAAGTTAGCATTTACATATTAGGGATCATGAGTAAAATGAATGTTAAATTTCGTAGGTGAATGTATTTCCTTGACTCTATAGTATAATCCCGTATATTTCATGACCAATAAATAAATTGGTCAAGTTTATGTATTCATTGGGCTTTTATAGGAGTGAGCGTACAAGTATAGGGAAGTTTACAGTTTTGCTATCAAGATATGATGATCCTCTGACAGCCCGAGGGAGAGTTAGCTCTCAAATGTACATAAGAAGTCATGGATACTCGATTAAGCGTGTAATAGCCCATGCATGATTTATGATTTATTGGATAGCTTCTATTCTATACGGAGCTCCTAACACATAATAATACTGTGGACGTATATTTGGATGTATGATAAAAAAAGAAGCGAGCAGTTATTTTCTATGTACAGAGCAAACAGAGGGATAATGTTGTAGGAGTAAGTTCCATAGAAAGTTACACAAAGCCTTTGTAATTATTATGGTCATAAGTTTGGAAAAAGCTCTCGCATTGCCACACACACAAGCTCTTCCAATATATAACCTAAGGTTTATTTGTACAGTCTGACTGACTCACTCTGAGAATAATCAATGGGCATTTCCTAAAACGGAGCCCTTTATTTCGTATATCGCTTTTATACTATGAGTTTGAGTCTTCTTGTGTACAGTTTCCTATTTGTATTTATCTTAGGTTAAATATTTATAGAGCAGAGCGCCTTCCATAGCATCGCATCGTATCGGATTGAGTCTTGAACAGTTTTTCAAAATTTTGTGTGTAAACACAAACACACACACAGACTCAAGCATATGTTCTGTATTTGTGGTCAGCTTGTTAGGACTGTGATGTGTGGACGGCCGAGAGTATCAATGTCAACTCTTTCTGCTCTATAATTTTGTTATGGATGAATTAATTACAGGCCTGTGTATAAAATAGGAAAATAAAACAGCATGTTAAAAACAGTTGCTTTTTCTCATTAAGGATTTTTGTATGGATGACGCTGAGGTCAATCCGACGGAGGCAGTCTATGGAAATTGGATTGTGAAACTTCCGTGTAGGAAATCCCATGGAAGATCAAGCATGTAATGTCAAATGAGAAGAATTAAAATTCATTGAGTGACGTTCCAAGTAGGAGGAAAGAAAAAAGAGAGATACAGACTAAGGGAATAAATATGGCTCGGGGAAGAAACTGTCCCAAAACGTATTATTATAGGTAGAAATTCACAGGTTAAATTTTTTTCAAAGAAATTCCAATAAAAATCACATCTCCATTTCCCAAAGGAGTATGGAGATGTAGAGCGTGTCGAGACTTTGCGACCTGAACTTAAAGTATGGATTTGAAAGCTATGGAAGAGAGAGAGAGAGATGAGGAATCAGCATTTTTTAAATTGATGCTTGCAAATATCCCATGAGGATAGTTCCCATACGAGTAGTAGTGCTCTAGCTCCTTATTGTTAGTTATCACCCTACCGGACTTTGGGTTAACAAGAATTTCACTCATGAGGTGTTCCAATGAATGAATTGCTATTCAAAGGGAAATACTTGTGAGTCAATCCGTCCTCTCTCTCTTCCTTCCTTTCAGTTATAGTAGTATAATGCTCTTTAAAATCACTGGATGTTGTGTCTTCTTATTTGAATATATATGTATGTGATACATATATGCGGTAGAGAGCGAGTATAGTCTTAGGAATTAAATGCCTGAGAAGCCGGAAAATAAATTAGGATCAAGATGAAAAGACCGACTTGAATGTGAATTAGTGGGCCAGTCTTACATAATAAGGAGAGGAACTCCCATCACAAAAGGCTTGGATGCATGCGTAAGTAGAACTTATGTGTCACCTCTCATGCATTTCATGAGAGGAATTTCGAACCCATCGCTTCTTTTCTCTCTCTCTCTCCTCTACAAACACACACCATTCAAACAACACAGAGCACAGTCCATTTTAAAAGGCAACATTTCACCATTTTAATAGATACCAAAATATATGTTTTTTTTACTTCCTTACCTTAATATTTCTACCATAAAAATGTAAACAACTTTTGACTTTTCACTCATTCATATATAAACTTACGTCTACAATTCATATCTGTACAAATGGTATGGAAATATCATTGCACGCACTTGAGAGAGTCCAAAAAGAAATAGAACTTGCTCCGCGAACAAATCTAATACTACACTCCTCCTTATACATTATAAAGCTATACACTTGCTCTTATACACAGAATAAGGAATTATCAAAATATATACGACCGCACGTCATAAAAATCTCGTAAGGCTAAAATACTTGTATAGAGCAGAAGATACACATTCAAGTACAAACCCTGGAGCCACGATATGTATATGTAAAATCACATACGTTGGGTTTTTCATTCCAGCTTGAAATCACAGGAGCTTTAAATTCTTCTCTGTAGTGCTCCGTATAAGTGTTATATAATTTTTAGGTCGTTTTTGCATCTATCTCTGCATAACTTTTGATAATATTAAAAAGTACAGACGAGCTTTTTATGCTACACTATAGTTCCAAGACATAAACTAATATATCACATGCTATGAAAGTGTGGTCACATATTAAGCGGATGTGAAGGCTCATAATTCACAAGTGTGAATTTACCTTTCTGATTATGCATCATATCATATGTATAGGATTTTTATCAACTCTTTATATAGCACATCTTTACATAGAAGGGAAAAGTTACATGAAGTTCCTACAGTTCTCACACTATAGTTATTTTCCCCTCTATGATATAAGGGACTAAAGCCAGGATTTATTTATTACATTAAATCTCATAGTAATCACTTGGAACACTCCATGTCACACACATGAAAACACTTGGGCCAAAGTCTCTTAAGGAAAATGTCTCCTCTGAGATGAAGTACCTTTAGTACAATTTATATACAAAATATTATACTTGTTTAGAGTATTATGCAAAAAGTACGTATATTTCCCTTTATACTCTCAAAATATGATTAGAATTTCCAAGGGTTTTTTAAATCTCCATATAATCTCAAGTAATGAATGTTGTTACATGAAATTTGAATTGAAATTCAAACTTGTCACGTATGTTCCAACACTTTTCTCTCTTTCTCGCAGTGTTTTAACACTCTTTTTATTTCCATATGGTGACAACATATACGTGAGAATAAAATTATTACACTGTTAACACATACTTTACTACCTTGTTATTTCAAGAGGGGATAAAAAAACAAGGAAAAGCTAAAATAGAGAAAGAGAGACAGAAGAGAGAGTAGAAGGAAGAGAGAGAGAGAGAAGAAAAAAGTAGGACAACATTTATAGCTTACTTTTTCCTTTAAATTTACTCTTCACATGGCTTTACTATATATTTTCCACAAGACTTTATGTTTTCCAAAGGAAGAGAAGATCCCAAGTACACGGTGTGACACAAAGAGAAAGAGAGAGAGAGAGTCAGAATAAAAAAGTAACCGCAAGTTTACATTGGAGTTTTTGTGCAAACTATAATATTTATATGTACACAGATCTTGAACTCACACCATAAAGCTTTGCTTTCTCATATTTGTTTTTAAAGGTGACAGAGCCTTTGGCTGCCGCTCGATCGATACAACTTCCAACAGAAATAGAAGGCGATTTTATTTTGCAAAACAAAATCCTTATAGAGATGACGCATATGGAATGATGTGAAAGACAAAAAAAACACAATGATACTTGCTACGCAAAGGGAAGAAGATTCCTTTAGAAAAGTTTCGTAAAATAGTGTTGAAAATATATTCACAAACTGTACAAACATATGTTTATCTTTGTAGGAAAAAAAAAGTTGTTCGGTTTTTGAGTCAATAAAAGCATTTTTCACGTATAACTTTTCTCACAGGGTAAAACGATATACTGAAGAAAGTAAACATATCCTTGAATAAAGACACACACAAAACTTTTTTTCCCTTTAACCATAAAGCAAATCTCTTTAACCTTCATGTAGACATTGGATATTTACTTGTCAAATTTTTATATGTATGTGCATGCAGTGAAAGAGAATCATTTGAAGGAGCTTGATTTTTCAAAGTAAACTCCGATATACTTGGGAAGGTTACTAAAACCTTGAACCTTTCGGCACGAGTTTCAAGGAAGGAGTCAAGAATTTCAAAGCAGTGAAATAGTATAAAGTTGTGGGAAAATGTTGTCTGTTTGAAGGAAAAAAATTATTTTTTTCCAGAAAAAAATCAGCATAAAAACATTTCTGGAGAAAGCATGTATCAAAAAAGATACATGTATATAAAAGAGAAATAAGGAAAGAGAAAGTCTTGTATTGCATAAGTTGGTTGTTTTGGTAAAAAATTTGCTGAGCCTTTCCTGGCTGTGGAAGGGGGTAGACATTTTCCCAGGAAAATGCATTAAAATAAGGGAGAAAGTGAGTTTCCCTCTCGTATCTTTGTGGAAATCCTGTGCACTCCCACATTTGTTTCCGCATAGAGTGTGTGTGTGTGTGTGCCTGTAGGAAAAACTTATGTATTATTATAGGAAGTAAAAAAAAAGCTATAGGTAGAAGAATTGAGTGTTGACTGTAATGTTGGAGATATGCGCTAACCTATAGTTTTGGTACTGAAGAAAACGGTACAACAACCTTTCTCTTTAATGGAATTTGAAATCTTTGGGGTTTAGTTTGTTTGTGTTTTCCTCTCTCTCTCTCCATGAGTGTTTTAGTGGAGAGCGTGATAAAAACCATTGAGTTTTTTAACGTTACGATCCTCTCTTGTCTCCCGGCGGTTACTGGGTCGTCCTCTACTATATGTGACATTATACAAAGAGCTATAGAATTTTTGAGTGTACTCTTCCCTATACTAACTACTACTTGAGCAGTACTTGTTACAACCCAGCATATATTGTGGGAGTGCTCATAAATTCCTTTTTCCTTCCTCCAACCAGACATTTGAGTATACTTAACTCGAAAAAATGTCACAACAAGAGAATTGACATTGGTGAAAGTAGCCGCACTAATCGCTCTAGAGAATGCTCTCTTCTCTTTATTCCACCACTATAACTTCTTATCGTTCTCAGTATATGGAACACTCTCCTTAGTAGTTCTGAACATGGAACTTTCTCCAATTGCTAAGATGCGTTTTGTCCCATCAAAATTCATGATCAAGCTTCATACCAAAAAA
>JAQFXU010004774.1:0-12827 GCA_034693705.1 Spatulosminthurus flaviceps | reverse complement strand
GAGTAACTCTCGGATGGCTTAATTGTAACCAGTCATTTAGCCTGCTTTAACCTGACCAATGGGATCAGCAAACTTTAAAATAATTATTTGATCAAGTAATAAACAAAATAATAGTGACAGTAACAATGAGCTGGTAGCTATTGTTACATAATTCCCCCCTAATAACGGAGATTTGGGACTTAACTAACAATGAGTATGTACTAATCTAGCACTTGATGATTCTCAGAATCGTATCGGTCTTCCATTCAATTACATCGATCCACTTTAAGTATTTGCAGTCGTACATCACGAGATCCGATTCTTCGCCCAACCATATGATTCGATGCGTATCAATCGACTCCTTGAATTTATATTCGAAAGTGACGTCTCCGTTCTCATCGCACTTGGCAGAGTAAATTAACCCGGGCAGCAACTGTATGAGTTGACCTAGGTTGTCTGGATTCACATACATATATCTGGGCTGACTTCCTCCACGTCTTTATCTCCATCCACAACCTCAGCTTGAGAGACACCTTGCGCCTTGTCTTTGCTCTCCGGGTGGTAAGGGAAGACCACTGAGTGACGCATGGGTTTCGTAGGCTTCCTCATGGTTGCGAGTTCACCCAACTCCCTCTCTTTAGCTGCCCGTTCTTCCTCCTGGAACTTTGTAAAGCGCAGGAGCGCCCTTCTCTTCGCCACCTCTTTCTCTGCTATCGCATTGAGGATGAAATCGCAACTCGCGCATCTCCACTCCCGCCGCCGCTCGTAGTCTTTTTCTCAGGCCTGATCAAAAATGTTCCAAGCGCTTGAGCCGCGGCTGGTCTCGAGCCTCGAACAAATGAGCCGGGTCGCTAACTAGCTCCTTGGCCTTAGCTCGGTAATAATCCTTGACTAGAAAAATCACCATAAAGGAGGAATTAACATTCATGCTGTGACATTAAAGTGGGTTGATACTCCCTTACATTTTCAATTACTTATGTAACTTGGGCTACGCTTATAATTTTTTTATAGAAAAATCATAACAGTGGCAATGAAAACCACAACCCGCTTTTATTTCTTCCACTTCCATAAAAACAACAAAGGGACAGTTCTGAAGAGTTGGAGAGAGGCAATTTAACCAAATAAAAGTAATAACATTTACCCCTTACAAGAAAAAGATAGTACAAACAACAATAGTTGAGTAAATAATTATTTATAAATTACTGTCCTGTCAGTAAAGTTGCTGTGCAATGATGACATTTAGGTTTGGTAGTTTTGGGATTATAAGGAGAGATAGATTAGATGCTGAAATTGGAATAAGATGTTCCATATAAGTTTGGCAGTATCCGGACAAGGTATTGAATTTCTGATTGCTGTGGCTGACCCGCAAAAATTTTACTACCCGTACCCGCAAGAAATCCAGCAAATAAAATTTATGCCCGACCCGCACACCTGGCGGGCATACTTTTGTCGGATCAGGCCCTCCCGCAAGACACCCTTAATATTTTTTACAACCCGAACCCGCTGATAACCCGCACCTATAAAACCCGCAAAAAAACCCGCAGTTTGATCATTTATCCTGCAGAGCAGAGCTTACTTACTAGGAATTAGCTGCGTCTAAATCTACATATTGCATTGCTGTATTCAGAAAGGTTAGACTTGTGTTTCCCCGCCGAAGCTCCTGCCCATGCAAACCGAATGATAATTAGTCGGCTGAACGAAAGAGGAGGAGCAAGGTCTTTTCCGCAAATGAAAGTTTTGCTTACATCTTTCCTACTGTCCACCTAATTCCGCCATATTGATGAAGTCAGTTTTCCACGGCGAGGCTTAACGCTTCTTTCCTCTCGATAGTCGGCATCTGAACTTGCATCCTAACAAGAGAAGACCGAAGAGGAGCTCGTGGGTATACGTTGTTAGTCGTTGCTTTACACAGTTCCAGTACTCTCACTCTCTGCAGGTGTTTTTAGGATACAACAATTGCAGACCAAATTATTAAATTACGGTTAGTTTCCAGGAGAGGTGATAAAAAATATTATAGTCGAAGGTATGGGTGGAACCAGGGTCTACATTGGTGGACTTCCTTACGGAGTTCGGGAGAAGGATTTGGAGAGGTTTTTCAAGGGCTATGGAAGAATACGAGATATTCTCATTAAAAATGGCTACGGTTTTGTGGTAAGTTATTTCGCGGTTTTTATATACTTGTTATATTATACTTGTAAGTTGGCAGTTTTCAGTATTAATTCACTTCTCACATCAAATTCCATCTCAAACAAATAATATAGTCGGATGTGGTATAGTAGGAACATGGACTATACCCGCACACTATAGTAGATACATATGGCTTGTTGAAGTTACAGTTGGGGATGTAAATAATTAATGCCTATATATTTGATATTGACCTTGGCAGGAATTTGATGACTATCGGGATGCGGATGATGCAGTTTATGAGCTGAATGGCAAGGATTTACTGGGTGAACGGTAAGAGGAATTTAAATTGTCGCCTTCAGTCTTTGGTTGTTGTAGCATTTTGTAGCACTTCTTTTGTACGAAATTGGAGCTGTATAATTTTAGTATTTCATCAGTTAATAAGTTTCGTAAGGGTTGACTCGTAAATTAAAAACGTGATAATTTATCGTCTTCAGCTTAGGATTCCGCCGTTGCGTTGGTTATATAAAGAGGGTAGTGTTACTAAACTTAGAACATAAATTAAGCCGAGTAGAGGAGAAGTATTGAGGCATAGTTGTATCTAGACGGCTTATTCTGATTATAATCTAAAGGTTCACCTTGGGTTTGGGTGTTCTCAAGTAGTACAATTTCTGTGGAGGGGAAGTCATCAATCAATATTTAGCTGTAGATTACGACATAGGTATAGCTAGCCGCATGTGAAGAAAAAGCTGTGAAATAGGCCGTGGAACAGTAAGGTTAAGACCTATTTTATGGGAACCGAAGCAAAAGAGACCAAATGGGAAAATATAAAGCACTTTAATAAAGGCGTGCATTTGAAACTCTGCTTGATTTGATGTAGTTGGTGTGCTCGCGTATTTTTTACGTGCCCATTCTATGTTCTAGCACTTTGTGAATCTTAATCTGACAGGAAATCAATTGTATGAATAAACAATCATTCAAAAAAATCGATGGTGCCACAAGAGTAAATTAAAATATTTACCGAGTTTTATTTGTGTCCGCAGTGTGGAATTAAAAAACAAGCCAGTATTAATGATGACAGGGCAGAAATTCTCAAAAAATTGTTGTTTGTGGAAACTAATTGAAATTTGCTGGCTGACTTGTTGTTAAACTTGGTCTCTAAAGCAGAGTGGTAGTGGAGTTGGCACATGCATCGACAAGAGGTCGAGGTGGAGGACCTGCCTCCTCAAGAGGTTACAGAGACAGAAGGACACCGACTGCTGGCGGGCCACATGCTCGCAGTGGTGGTGACCGAGGTGCTGGTGACAGGGATAGTGGACGCAAAAAGTATGTAACTCGCTCGGCAGGTATTTATTCTGAGTGTGTTTTTGGCTCTTTCAGAGTTATCGTGGAACGGGCTCGAGGCGTGCCCCGAGATGGCCGAGGTCGTTCTTCACGACGAGGGCCACCTCGAGGCTCCGACAAGTAAGTTGATTTTCCAAGGCATTCAACGACGATACTGCCCATTTTTCAAAGGAAAATATTTTTTTCGGAATCCTTATTTATTTACTAAAACTTCATTTTTCTGGAACTGATTCATTTTGAGTCTTTTTCAAAGTATCGGAAACTCTAAAACATTTTCGCATTCAATTTGAATCATTCAACTTCCTGGTTGGGTTCTCTCTCAGCGGCTCAGTAAGAAGGGGAAATGTGCCTCTGAAAAAGCTGAAAACTGATCTTGACTTTCTCTATTATCAATAATTAGTATCTTTCACTCCCTCTGTAATCCTAAGTTGATTTTCAAATGGATGTATATGTATCAAACTTCTTAGTTATATACATCTATACCCCTTATTTCTGCCGTGAATTTTTCTTTGTATTTTCGATTTCTATACACTATGAGTTTGCATGCGAAAATTATAAAAGATCCTTCACTTAAATTCTCGTATCAGAATGGTATACCAAGAGTGTTACATGTTCTCATATCAAGATCGGTGGCAGTATTTCGGAACTGAAATGCTGCGGTTTTAGTTAGAGTGCATTACTGACACCCAATTTGGTTCTTATACTCCAGAAAAAATTCAAAGCTAACATGGTATACCATTCTGTACGGAATGAGTGAGCCCATTCCCAAATGGCTATATTCTTCACTGCTGCAATCTATTTTTCGAAGTTTTCGGGTCTTATCGGGCTACTATTTTTGTTTGATTCGCGCTGTGGGCACAGGTACGGGCCTCCGACTAGGACAGAGTATCGTCTCATCGTCGAAAATCTTTCCAGCCGGGTGTCTTGGCAGGTAATTATCAGTTTTGTTTTAGTTAAGTAGAATATTATTACCATTTTTGATTCGCACTGTCTTCCTATCGTATAAGTTGTCCATATTAGTTGGATTATAAAGCCAACAAGTTAATGACCAAAAGTTGATTCACGTCGTATGAAGTCTCAAACGGGGATTATTTAGTTCAGAGTTGACGCTAGTTTCGGATTCCATACCTACCAAGCAGATTCAAACTTATGCAAGAAATCCTACAACAAGCTCTACTCATGACCTGAGAGATATCACCCGCAAACCATAAAAGCATGAGCCCAAAGAACCCAAGAAGTAATCATCTGGAGTAACATACCATATCGGACCAACCAATAATAACTATAAAATACAATGCTGTCATAAATATTGACTGATTGAGGGCTATTTTGGTACTGTAAAGAAACCAGAATTGGAGATCTGATAATAGTCAGAAGCATTGTGAGTGTTCTGATGGACGTTTAGGGAAAGCTGATTTGATTCATCATCGATTTTTTAAAGATTATTTTGAACACTTCAAAAATCAAGTGTACACAATTGATATAACTTACATAGTAATTTTCGAGTTATTTGTTAATGCTGTTACTAAACCAAAACAAGTTAGATTGAAAATAATGGGATGAACTGTTTTTATATGCCTAAAGCCCGGTCGTAGCGATGATGAGATGATGGAAAATGATGGGCCGATACACTCACTCCTTCCTTGGTTGGTTCCAATGGCAAAGATGATGCTCTAAGTACTGTCAGTCTCCAAACTGTGGAAGGGCAAAAGATGATGACAGATGAGTCGATGAGTGTCTCGCGACCCGAGAGATCGCGAGAGATGATCAAGTGTGTGTCAGGACGAGTACATAGATGCCTGTCAACTCTCACACTCCACTGCAAATCTTCTTTTACACGAGCTAGTACCTCTCAAAATGACGTCCCTAGAAAATTTATTTATACGAAAGATTTTTTGAGGGGGGGTTCATTCTATAGACAACCAATGAAAAATTATGGGTTTAGGGCCATACCAAAGACCAGCCATTTGCCAGGGAGAGAAAAAGGGTTATCATAATTTAACATGTAATCCCAAAAGGACAAGGGTGACTATGGTGGGGATAAGGGACAGGGAATGTTGGGATGGATGTGTCCGAGGGTCCATACCAAACTTGCATCCTGCGTGCCACTTTGTATATATTGGACAAATGGAAAAAAGCAGACTTACCCTAAAGAGTGATAGAGAAAAACAAGTATGACTGCACAAGGGGACCTTGACTGCCCCGGCCCAGTTGGTTGATTTCCCAAAGGACATCTTCGATGATGATGAGGGGTCAATCCATTCCATGATGTCGTTTGATGACCGTGTCTCGTCTTTCCTTGATGAGGGAGGGGAGGGAGGTCAACTCCTCGTTTCCTTGAGTCTGTTGATTGTACTTTTGTGTTCCTCCTCTCTCTTGTCGCTTGGGAAGGTAAATTTAGTTGTCCTCTCATCACAAAAACAAAAACAAATTCAGGAAACAGTTAAATAGCATTTCTGATAATTAGCTACGTGGAACATTTTGTATCCCAGATTGTTCAACTTCCTTTGCAATATTTTTCTCCCATCCTTTCTTTTTTTACAACTAAAATCTTTACTTTGTATGTATGTTTGTATGTTATATATGGAAACATGAAAATTTTGACTCAGTGTGTTGTTGTGTGTGAAAATTTTGGACCAAGTCTCTTGTGTGATGACGAACGGTTGACTGTCACTACGGATACGGTATAACTGCTCCAGACTGAACATGTTAAGGATGATGACCTGAGTCAAGGCACAAGATGGTTTCAGAATTATCAGGGATCATGATTACAGGGAAGATTATGTTGAGAATTGAGTGAGACAATCGGTCGGTCGGATTTCTTCGAGTACTTCGTGGTCCTCTTCTACCCCCGACATGTGCCGAACGACGGGTCATTCCAAGAGTTTTGTCTGTAAAATGCCATGCAGAAATAACAACACACCTCGGTGTCATCTAGTTTTCTTTACAAAGCGTCTTTTCCGCAGTTGTTTTAGTGACTTGATTTTCTATTTTTTCTAATTCTTCATACCCCAACAGTCCTAATCAGAATTCACGTATGCGTGTTGCGAAAAGTACACGTAAATTCCTTTCACCTTAAAGTTTATGTGAAAGTAGCTGCTGGAATTTTATGGCAGAGGCTATTGTAACTTCATTTTCTTTTGAAAACAGTTCCAATAAATAATTTGCATGTACATCATCTTGCTTGCATTCAGGGAGTTTTTTTAGCTGTTCGTACATGTTAAGTTTCATGTGAGAAATTTTAAAAATAATTTCAACTTTTTTATTCCATTTTCTCCAAGGATTTAAAGGACTACATGCGACAAGCAGGCGAAGTCACTTATGCTGATGCACACAAACAACGAAGAAATGAAGGGTAATAATTTTCTCTAAATCTGTTCCTTATTGTTAGTTATTGTGGTTATTTAAGTTCAATGATGTTTTTCATCTTTCGGGACTGAGTCACTGATGTCAACTTTCCAAACCTGAGAATTAATTTTAGAAAAATAAAATACTTATGATGTATTTTTGTATATTTAGTTAATTCGATATTCTTACGTATTCATTATTTTCGTAGAGTGGTTGAATTCGCTTCATATTCCGACATGAAGGCTGCGATCGAGAAGTTGGATGATACTGAACTGAATGGACGACGCGTCCGTCTTGTTGAAGATCGTGGGCGTCGTGGACGAGGTGGTAGATCCAGGTCTTCATCCAGGTCCAGATCTCGTTCTAGGAGCCGTTCTCATCGAAGGGAATCACGTTCACGCTCCAGGTGAATTTCTCTTTCCTGGACCGTCATGTCGTTTAGTCAAAATGTGCTATGATGATGTTTTATCTTTCGGGTCTGAAAAATAATGAGGGACAACCTTCCCAACGTGTTCTGAGCTTCACCGTTCATGCGCGAGAAAAATGTTTTTGTTGTGGGTATTGTGAATAATTTATAAAATATTTTGCAGGTCCAAGAGCAAGTCAAGGAGCAAGAGTAGATCAAAATCGAGGTCAAAATCACGTTCTCGATCTAAGTAAGTAAAAGAATATTTATGTTAAATTATTGGGAGAGTGAATGAATCGAAAGTGTCGTGTCGTTGCAGATGTTTGGTTTTTGAACGTTAGGAACGAGTTTTTAATGGGGTACTACTAGAAAGAGGCATTTTATTCCTTTAAGTAAATGGAGAGTCGGCGTAGGCGTTAATGGGAGCGTTTTAAGTGTCATCTTAGAAGCCAAGGGCGGAAAATGATTTTACCGAAAGATACAAGATACATATAATTGGCATATAATTGAAATTCTTGATTACAAGTTACACTTCCTTCAAATTTTATTGTTTTACTCCACTTTCCGGATTCGATCGCAACCGTAATTGCAGTTGGCTGAAATTTAATAAAAATGTTTATTAGGTCTCGTGGTGATTCTCGGGACAAATCTAAATCCCGCTCACCGGTTTCCAAGGGAAAGAAGGACTCTAAATCCCGTTCCAGGTCCAGGTCCCGAAGCAAGTCCAGAGACAAGAGCAGATCACGAAGCCTCAGTAAAGACCGACGTGATTCCAGAAGTCGTTCAAAGTCACCTGAAAAGAACGGAGATCGTTCACCTGGTCCCGATGATGACAACGGTGATAATGGAGATGACTAGGTTTATATCATCGTGTTGAAATAACTTCGCAGCTTATGCTGCCTACATCACTGATAACATTATTATTCAAGTAATTACGTATACATTCTCCTTTGAAAATGTTTTTAATGAAACAAAATGTAACAGTTCAGCAGAGAAAATGGAAATACGATCCTACATAAATTTCCACCAATATTAATGATAAAGTACCAAATTATTTAAGTAAAGGTTATTATTACTGTAGAATAAGATTATTATTCGTTAGAAAGAATTACTGGAGTCTGTGGATCTTGTAACTTGTAATTTTCAAAAACGCCAAACCTGAACTGTTAAGTTTAATTTGAGTTTGTATATAAAATGGCGTAAATTGAAACAATATTCTGTAAGTTGTTTCCGTATTATTAGTAGATATGATTATTTTGCAAGTGAATATTGCGTTTGTGTACTGCTTAATACAGTGTGTACTTTATATGTGAGTTGTGTATGTTGGCCTTTACTTTCGCTCTTCTGTATTAAGTGTTGAATCGAGACTTACACCATTACCCCAGCAGCTTTTAGAAGCATATGGAAACTTAATAGTGAATGTTAATTTTATGTGTTAAATCTGTTTTTAGAGAAACATCAATTTTATTGATGTAATATATTGTTTTTGACAGATAGATTTCAGAAACTGTTTGCCACATCATGAGAAGCATTTTCATTCATTGTTTTTAGACGAATTTCATGTCACTGAATTCACACTGCGAGGAAATTGTTCCTTTAACTTAATTCTTTGACTATTTATAGATAAATAAACCCTTTGATATTAAAAGTAAGTTGTTCCGTGACCATGAGTTCTATTTATTACTGTTGCCAATAACGCATTTTATGGGAGTTCAGATATTCAGTATCACGTGCATGCTATTGACTTTCTGTGATCCTCTGCATACAGCTATAGATACCGTCACGTACTAAACTAATAAATTCCCATGTTTCTAATTGTAAGTTTTGATATTGTTGAGTTTGGCCACTACCTTTAATTTGCTTAGACTTATTTTTAGGGAAAAATAATTTCACAATTCTTCGTTAAATTGGGCAATTCGGAAGCCTGTATTGTCGTCAAGATTTTTATATTTTCTGTGATCAAATCCGTAATCTGAAAAATAATAATGAACTAAAAAACATTTTGTCCTAAATATTTTAATTTTGAACCATTTCATTCAGGAATAATTTTAAGTACTATAACCAATGATGAGTTCAGCCACCCGAAAATTTGACGTAAGTGTATATTCAACCAGAAATGATAAAATCGCCCAAATAAATTCATCCGTTTAGATTTTTTGTTTTCTATGCCTACAGAGAGCAACTTTCTGAAACTTCTGATGTAACCAAGTATTTTGAAGCGTTTCACTCAAATTGCAGTACAAAGATATTTTGTGATCGAAGTAATGAAATAATATTCGATTACAGACCCCTGGATGAAACCTTTGGACAGCTGTTACATCGAAGTGTTAGGCGCAACTATTAGTTGCTATGATACGACTGTTTATAAGCAATAAACGAATCAAATTCAGTCCAGTTTTACAACACACGCGAGATCTGCTTTTCCAAATTAAAGTACCGATTTACGATTCCTGTATATACTGATGAATTGAGCAACCAATGCAATAGTAAAATCATGCTTTAGATGTTGTCAAAAATAGTATCTTTAAACTTGACTTATTACCTCTTAATTTATTAACTCGACTCTACAAAACAAACACATCATTAACATCCGCATTATAAATTTCGAATCATTATAATCCATCCCGGTTGTCCGCAACAGTTCTCTGAAGGAACCTCTTCACTTTCTAGCAAGCAGGAGTATTGCAAGGATTCACAATTATTCGATTTCGCGAGAAACTAGCTGGGTTGAACTGAGTTGAAACTGGTGGGAATCCTACTTTCTGAACTACATCTGAAACTGAAACTGCGTTTGCGTCTGCGTGTACTCTTTTCATATGTAAGCGCTTCCGATAATTAGTTGCAAACGGTTTAGAACATACTTCGCATTGTTTCATGTACTTTATCACTTGATGAATCTCAAACATGTGCATTTGAAATGTCTTTTTAGTGCAGAACTTCAGATTACATTGGGAGCATAGAAATAGACGATTTTTAAAACCTTCCGTTTCGTTGTGGTAGTAGGCCAAATGATGCTTGAAGCTACTTTGTTTTGCAAAGAAAGTGTTACACTTGGGGCAGTCGTAACCAGTTTTCTCACCTGCTTGTATAGATGCTTTACTGTGTTCGCTATCCAAATGACGATCTAAATTTCCCTGTGTATGATATATATTGGGACACTTCTCGCATTGGTAGATGGGTGGTTGGAAAGTGTCGGTAGTACTGACGATGTCTTCAGACAAAATGTTATGCTCGTAAATAGCTGAGTTCGACTTGGTTGCACTATTGGAAACATCAATGTCTGGTGGACAGTCCTCTGACTTCATATTGTGCGAATTTTTCTTCCAGTGGCGAACAAGACTTGCTTTAGATTTGAAATAGGAGTCGGTGCAGATGGAGCAGGAGTAAGGTCGATCTGCTGAGTGAGAAGGTAGATGCATTTGGTAATGGCCCTTCTTGACAAAAGTTTTTGGGCAATGAGGGCACTGGAAAGTTTTTCGCTGTCCAACACGATGTACTTTGATGTAATGGCGATCCAGACTGTCGTTTTCATCAAAAGCTGCGGGACACTTGCTGCATTTGAACGACATATCTTCAGTTAATTTGGGATGAGCCCTTGTCATGTGGGTTTTCAAATGTGCGCTCTTGCTGAAAGCTTTCGGACATTCATCGCATTTAAAAGGTATGGTTCTAGTATGGTGTACTTTTGTGTAGTGAATAATGTAATCCTTCTTCTTCCGAAATGTGCCTGTGCACTCCGGACAAGGATATGTTTTCGCTCTTCCTCTAGTAAGCGGAACAGATGAACTGATTTTCGATGTCTTATCTTCAGTGGATTCTAGAGGCGCTAAACCAAAAATGCCTTCTTCTTCATCAATTTCGCCCGTCTTATTGTTAACCACACCAATGAGGCAATCGAAATCCATTACGAAAATATCAAAGTTCAGGATTCAAGTGGGGTAATTAATGATCCTTGGGTCTTCGTACTTACAACCTGTTTTAACAAATTACACAAAAGTGTCACATTAAATTCTCGACTTGAGTTCTCAATTGCAACCATTTGAAACCTACAACTTAAAGCGGTAAAGATCAAAATAAACCAAATCCCTGGTTTCAATTTCGTCATCCGAACAGCGTAATTAACTGACAAAATACCCCAAACTCATTCTATGAGTAATGACAACGCTTCTTTGACTATCTACATCTACACAAAGCCAATCAGCCTTCCAAGAAATGGTAACCAATGGGAGATAAGCACAGACACGGACACGACACGTTTACCTACTTCATGTATGTCGTATGCCATCATACTGCCAAATAAATGCACCACAATTTATATAAATAATCATTATACAATTCAATAAGCAAAGTACTTGGACACATCATTTTCAAAATAGTGGCCACATTTTGAAAATTAAAGCTTTCAAGCTTTCACGAGTAACTCACGACTGTACTCCAGTGTCACCGGAAATTATACTGCCAGTCAAACTGTCTGCACTTCCCTCTGTTGAAATTCCAGACAAAGCGTTTTCGGTTTTTCCATAAATTACAAAATAATTTTACTCACCAAATTATCAGACAATCTCCTTCGATTCGACTTCGTCGTCATATATAATTTTCGCTTCCCTCCGCTTCCAATGAACTGTATCCAACCTTAGTTCCACACACGATCTAGACTCAGAGAGGTCTGTAACTAATTTCACGTGGAACCCATCGTTAAATCCGTTTCCGGGTGTCAGTCCAGTCTATAACCTAACGTGTGTGATCCTTTGTGAAATATTTATCTCCTCTATCCTCTATCGTCTATCCTGCTATGTTCCCTCAGTAAATCTTCGAAATTGCCACCGCTATCAAGGTTCTCAGCAGTTCAGGATAGCGAGCGAAAGCAAAAGCCTAAATTCCTGCATTTTACATAGTCCATAAAAACTTGCGCTGCTGTAGCGCTCGAAGACACAGCAAGACGACGGCAAAAATAAACCCAGCGGACTAATAATGTTAAAGTACGATAGTACGAATAAACTTTTCATTATTCAAAGAACTGTGGTGAAGTCTCCTGTCTCCTTTTGCCCTGCGTTTTTTCGTAGCAAGCGGATTTATTTTTGACACTTCAAAGCCTTATTTGAACCTCTATGGGGAAATATTTCGTTGTTTTTTATAGATTTACATCAATTTGATGGTAAAGGATACGAGGCGGAGGTGTCCCTTCAGTATTTAAGACACTTGGTCAAACCACAATCCTCTCCGCAATTTATACAAGGATGTTTATTAAACCATCAGATCAGCGGCACTAATTTTTCCTCATGCATATAAATTCGCCCGCACTTCCGAAAATTGCATTTTGAAGCTTAGTAATTACTAATTACAGTTTTAATAATAAGCAATTAAAGATGTAGACTTTCTCAAAGGAAATCCTAGCACTAAATAGTGACCATGCTCCCAGAGAACCCTGATATCTAAAATCGTGTTGTCTTTTTCCTTGAGCAGATGCCTTCAGGGCAAGAACAAAGTGGGTAGTTGAGTGAAAGAGAAGGAAGTTTGATTTCAGAGGCTTCTCATTTTCTCATTCTCAAGTTTTGCTATTCAGCTCTTCAGCTCAGCCTCAGTTCAGTGCACTTATTGCTTACTTGTCTGCTTTAACAATAAGGAG
>JAQFXU010004773.1:0-12827 GCA_034693705.1 Spatulosminthurus flaviceps | reverse complement strand
TGATCGCGCCGCCCGTATATGATCGCACCGCCCGTATATCGTCTACCCTCTCCGCCCGTATATGAAACAATCCCCATTAATGGTCTTGCGAACATCGTTTGATATTTGTGGGGACACGCTTTTCGCAATTGGCAATAGTAGCAATGTATGAGTGGGAGAATGAATTGTGAATGAATCATCATATGTTTCATTGAATTTTTATTTATGCATGGTTTTAATTGAAGGCACAACTAATATGACTGTGAGTTGATGTACTAATCCGTAGGAATAATAATTAAATTTTTAGGTGACTGATTTACAAAAGCAATTATTGAGAGGTGGAAACTGATTAATTGGGGAGGGAGGTGGTGACTCATGATCCTTTTGGAGCTTCTAAGGGAATGCGAAACTGAAGGAGTGATGAAATAAATTTTTGGTGACTTCATTGAGAATCGAAAATGTCTTCGCAAATAGTCAAGTCGAATGTCTGGGAGAGTCCGGAAGTCAGGATGAAACGAATCTCGGAACTAGCTTCTTCAGTGACCATAAACCCGAGTGTGAAAGCAACTGCGTATGTTCGAACTGGTAGAGAAATGTACCGATCTGCCAATAATTACCTGGAGGATGGTTCTACGGAAAATGCCTACATTCTTTACATGCGTTTCCTAACGTACGGAGAAAGTTTATATAGGAGAGTTTTGAAAACATGATAAAATGTGCAATGGAGGAATGTAGTTTACGAAAGTTTTATCGGTGTTGTAAAATTTGTATGCTATTTTTGCAGAATATTTGTGGATAAAATCCGATCACATCCTGGATTTAAGGATATACCACCCGGAGAACGGCACATGCTTACAAGTTCCTGTAGGGAAATTTTACCTCGCACCGAAGAACTTAAAAAGCGATTATTAGAGAAATACCAAGTGGAGTATGAAGAATATTTGAAGAGAAAAAAGATATTGGAAGCAGAAGAGCAAAAGAGAAAGCGCCAGGAGCGAGAGGCGCAGCGTTTAAGAGAAGAGCAAAGTAATCTTCAAGAAGATAATCCTTCGTTAAATCAGAAGAATCAAATGTACAAGTACATTCCTTCCGAACCGTCCACGTCGTCTTTACCTAATAATCATCCTTATAGCGCGTCCGTTTTGTCCTCTGTGCCCGAATATAATGATTTGAATTTATGGGAGGTAAGTACGGATTACCCTGAAATCGATGGTAGCTAATATGCAAATGTTAACATTATTTTTCGAAGTAAGTTTTTGAGTTTAGTTAATTTTTTACGTAGCAGGACACATCGTCTGGCCCGTCTTCGACTCCACATTATGATCGCAGTAATAAACCAGTAAGAATCTTATCTCCCGTTTGCACTGGATTGCGGCAACTGCTGGTACCCGCTGATATACCAAAGAAGTTTTTAACATTAGCGAGTAGCAATACAAAACGAAATATTGAGACCTGTGGAATACTTTGTGGAAAAATTGTGAGTGGAAAAAACAGTCGGGTTGTAGGTTCAGTATGCTGAGGTTTGTTTTTAAATATCCACTCATCGACGCTTAATATATTTATTATGGTGTTCAATAGATGAGAGAAAAACTGGTAATTACCCACATGGTTATTCCAAAGCAGTCTGGCTCGTCTGATTCTTGTTGTATGCTAAGCGAAGAAGAGATTCTATTTTTTCAAGACTCGGTGAGTGTTTTTCTTTTTTCTGACATCTGTATTTTTGGAATTCATAATGTTTTATTAATTAGAGGAAGGTTCTTCTTCCTGATTAGATCTTTTTTGGTTAATATAAAATTGATTGGCAGGCTAATTTAATTACATTTGGATGGATTCATACTCATCCCTCCCAAACTGCATTTTTATCATCTGTTGATCTTCACACGCAATATTCATACCAACTAATGATGCCAGAAGCCATAGCCATTGTTTGTTCTCCAACTCATAATCAGTAAGATCTTTTTTGTCTTTTATTAAGCTAGCTTTTATATTAAATGTTTTGATATTTCTGGTAATGTATTATTTTCAAAGCACGAAACGGAAAATGAATTTTATGTTCTTACTTTGGCGTATGTGTATGTAGTTTAAAGGTTTTTAATAGATCTTTTTTGATAGAACTGGAATTTTCCAAATTAATCCTTCAATGGGGATGGAAATTATAGGGAAATGCAACGAATCCACAGTGTTTCACCCGCATCCTGAAACTCAGGTATTATTTTCACCGTGCGATTTTTCTTAAAAAATGTTTTGATGTTTTTTTGTAAGTATGTTTTTATTTAAAATTCTAGATGCCAATATTTCACGAACCAAGTCATGTTGTGGTGGACAGTACTAGGACAGTTGTGGTCCAAGATTTGAGATAATATTCTACTTTCTACTCTCGGGTACACGTGCGTCGCTTTGTTGAATACCGTCTAGAATCTACTAAATAAAAATTTATATTAGCAGTCACTGTGTGATTTGGATGAGTTTATGTCGCACCTCGCGAAGCTTATGGTTCATACTTTATGCCAGTATCATGAATTTCAGCACGCGGACTAGTTAACCTAGACTATAATGATTACTGAACAATTTGTGGGAAGGAACTGGCTTATGGGAGAATTGCAGCCACCGAAAGGATGGATGATGTGAGCAAGAATTATATCAAAGCCTGACCTTTAACTTACATATGAGCAGAGGATTAATAAACAGAGTGGCCTACTGGTTTATTAAAATTTCATTAGTGTTTTGTTGTAATAGTGCTCATTTATAGCCTACCTTGATTATCTTTCTCTTGTAGCACTACACAATTGTTATTATGTTTATTTACGATTACATCACGCTGCTTTTGTTGAGCGGGAACTTGAAGATTGATTGTTGGTCCTTTCGGAGTAGCCTGACGCTTATTGCTGTTGATGAGCCAGCCATTTTAAAATTGTAATGTTGAGGTAGACTCCAAACCAGCTTAAGCTTACCCCACAACACCAGTTTTTCAAATATGTCAGTCCTGCCTCGAGTGATGGCCTAAAATATTTAATTCAAAGCTAACACAAATGGTACGAAGTAGAGGAATTTGGCGTTATAAGGAAAACGATAGAAGTCTACTTACCTTAAGAGTACCAAATATTATCACTACAATAATTAATTGAGTCGTCCTGTAACGACTCATTTAAACCGAATTAATTCACGAGGACTTAGAATTTATGTCTAACGAAGTTCTACACAAAACAGCGCACTTCGCGTAATGAATTGGTTAAGCATTTGCCACTCGATATCCTCCAGTTGCGTTCTTCTAAGCCATTTGCACCTGTTACTAGAATAAGAAATTTTAAAAAAGTAATTGCTTTAAAATGGTGACGATATTCGTAACTAAAATTTTACTTGAATTGGCAGGAAATGAGTTAGTGGAAGTAGATAATTGCCTCAACATGTAAAATATGATGTACCTGCAATAATTGTTACCTTAGTGATGTCTCTAAATGCATAGGAAATTAATAAAAAGGAGAACGATAGAAGGTCGAAACTATTCCACCTTGTAATAAAAGATGGTGCATCGAAATGTCTTTTATGTAACTCCCGGAAAACAAAATATAAGAATTTGTGACTGTTATGTATATTAAACTACAAAAATATATCGGGACCTCTGTGGCAGTCGGTTACTAGCGCAGACTAACCTATAGCTATCTATATGTATTTTAAAGCTAATCTGCGTTTCTGGGAGGTTATTAACTGCTTGCAACTGCATACCTTTTTAATTATATCTTAGATATTATATTACGAATCTGTATCGTTATGACATTGTACAAATGCATAGTAATTTGTAGCGGTTAATTTTTATTTATTTACATCGTGCCACGGTCCCCTAACTTCTATATAGTGTAGGCTTCTTGCTTTATTCTAATTTATAACTTACAACGTGTATTTATAGTAATAGGTAACGTAGAATTTATTCATTAAGCAAAGTGATAAAAATGCTTTTAACTTACTTTAGGTATTTTGTTGTGGTAATAAAATACATTAAGTGGCAAGTGGTAACATTGTCTTCTATAATCTTACAAACTAGTAAATAATTGTAAGTATTGTAAGCTGTATAAACATTCTCACCTATTCCTTTAGTTTCCTCCTCCCTGTTAGCAATATCGTAATGCTCTTACAACTAGGGCCCGGGCTGTAATACAGTTATTATTAAGTAAGTGTATATAGCGTTACACATTTCCTTAAAAATTAGTAAACTCTTCATAATTTCAATGCAATAAAAAACATACCTACTCGAAGGGCTATTATAGTACCGACAAAAGCAGCTGTATGCTTCAACATTGTGGCTTTGTTGTTTTGTGGAGATCCTGAAACGGGATTTGTCAGTACTTAATTGCATGAATTAGCTTTTGAATTGTAAACTATTACATTTACCTGGAGGTCCAGAAATTTGACTGAATAAATCCATGACCGTCAGAGACTTGTTGCCACTACCACCTCATTGCGGACCACTGAAATGATCTGGTTTAGTTTTATGAGGCTTATATTTTTTCTTTTTCTTCGTGAATATTTACCGATTTTTCCACACTTCAGATGGCTATTATTTTTTATGTTAACTCAAAATGTTCGATTTACCCATTACCGATGGATGTGGGATGATGCATGCTGTTTAAGTTTACGAATTTATCGCTTCGCGATAATTCGATGCTTTCACGTAGGACGACGTCATCCTTAACGACCTTTAGTTCATAGTTTAGTTGGGGTCATTAGTCATTATCTTTCAGGAAAATTAAAATTTCAAAATAATATTCTAACAAAAAAGATTAAGGCAAAAAAACATTTTCAAGCAAAAACAATTTTTTGAAAAAACGTTTTTCAGTCAAAAATAAAATTTCGAAAAATTTTCAAAATTTTTTAAAAAATCAAAAATTTTAAATTATATAATAAATTGCGCGAGGAAGGATTGTCTTATTTCAAAAATAAGGTTTAGTACTATTTTGAAATCGGATTTCGTAATAACGATATTATTATTATTCTTGTTCTTGCTGCGCGTATCTTCGAACTGCATTTTTTGCCTCAACTTGCTTAAATTATTTCATCTGTTATCTGGGTTCCATGGGAAAAATTGGTGCAAGTGAAAGTGTCATGAAATTTTATTTCGTATGGTCCTTAATAAGGCAAGTTGTTTTCGATTTTCAGCTCTAGTAATTGCGAGGTTCCACTGCCTATCTTGTTCGATCGAAGTTGTAATTGTCACACGGTTGTTTTTGTACATATTTTGCATGGGAAATGAATTGTTGTCCGTAAAAAACTTTCTAACTCAATTTAAATTTGTCATATCTTCATATTAAAACTGTTCGCGTCCCAGGTGTGATAGCTTCATACAGTCACACCAAATAGCAAAATGTGTATCTACCCAAAAATTGTAACGATGTAGTTAAAAATGAAGATGCAAATAATGCAGCTTATTTAAAAGGAAAAATATTGTTTACGTGGTGCCGTAATGGCACCACGCCAGTGCCGTTGGATGCAACTTCAATCAAGATAGAATGAAGCAAGGGAGCACAAAAAAATTTTAAATTTAAGAATTCTTTGAATCAGGTCTTACTTTTTAAAATACCCAAGCCGAGCAAAACTTCAATGAGCATTTCAGTTAGATTATTTACGGTTCGGAAATTGGAAAGAATGTTTGGATCTCAAATACACAAATAATTACGGTAGGGGATTATTGGGGCTGAAATCATTTGATCGACGTAAACCTGTCACCTGTGTTATTTATTTTTTGCGGATCAGATGGCTGGATGCTACAGCATAGTATGATCATTAAGCATTAACGTAGTTAGTAGCTATTAGTATATTAGTAGTTATTAAAATTAATATCATTAACGTAGTATTATGAGTTATGACTCGGTGTCCACCGATCTTCTTGGGTTTTAATTCTTTAATGCTTCATTCAATCTTTACTTTCGTGGACAGTAATAAGGGGGTATGTGATTTAGAATCATCAGATAATTAAATCGGATTATTATTCCTTTTTCTTCTTTGGCTTCTTTTCGCTCTTAACGCTACCGCTGCCACTAGCAGTGCTAGCGCTAGCGCTAGCATTACCACCACCACCACCACCACCTGCAAAGCATCAACTCTTATGAACTGCATGTAACAATTAAGGTATTTTTTGTTGTTTTTTGATGTAATACCGCAACAAATATCCCTCATGTCGTTACCTACAAAATTAAAATTCAAGATATGAAAAACGAACGTCGAGTTTCAATGATAAAAACAATACATTAGTTTGCATAACATACATTCTTCCTTCCATTTTTCACATTGTTGGGGACTGATCCCAGCAGCACATCTTCTTCTACAAATTCCATATAAATATCAACAATAGCAATGAAATCTTTCGGTCCTCAACTTGAAGTTTTACGTCTCAAAAATGAAATCTTACGCTGGATCACAACAGAGCTCTCGTCGAATTCGGCACACATCCTTGTACTTTGCTGCAAAGTCAAGTGGAAAGGACTACAGACATAATTTAGACTTTAGCCATCAGGCTAGAAGCCTATTGCAGCTGTTGTTAGCCTGAACGTTGTAGAGCGAATACCATTAATATATCTTTGTCTAGAGTCTGAGTCAGAAGTCAGAATTCGCCTAAATGCCTCTTTCAATAAACTATGTACGGTTTACTTTATTGCTTGAAACAATTAGCAATTATTACTAACAAGTCAAATACCACATATTTGTTCGGGATTCTGTTTCTGTCCACCTTTGCTTTTTTCCTCCTTGTCTGATTTTGATGACTTATTGTCTTTTCCTTTTCCTTTACCCTTCTTTTTTTTCGGACCCATTTATTCCCTATAATTTATAGCTCCAGTAACATATATCGTATGAAATATTATATCGTGATCACGTTGACCTAGCTATGGAAAGCATTATTCTTTAGGGCGCTGAAGGTTGAAGTTTTAAGTCCAGTCCAACTTCAGTTATTGATTCTGATCACCGAGTCACCGTACCGGTCTGGTTGGTAAGAAATACTTTGAATTTCGATTTTCAGTTACCATTTTTGTTTTTCTGTGATGTATAAAATATTAAGCAAAATATTGAGAAACATATTGTCAGGAACTGCTATTATTATATTGCAAGTTAATTACATTAATTAATTATTGTATTTATTAATTCATAATGTGGTAAACTTATGTGCTATCAGTTATTAATAATATCTGCAATGAAAATAAGTATGTGCGTAAATAAATACATAGTTTTATTATATTATTGCCATTTGCTACTTTAATTGCTAATTTGTTTGCCACACAACGATGTCAACTACTACACGTGCTTTTGAGCTTATATATAGTTGTTGTATGTGCAGCTGTGAGACATTATGGGCCTAACGGGTGAGGAAAATGAAACATTTAATATAGCGTAGCGTAATGGGATATAAAAACATGAGAATGTTATTTGAATGAATTATTATTATTTTCTTTTGTGAAACAAACTAATTGCAAGACTAAGATAAGAAATTCATTTAATTCAATTTTTACGAAGATTCAATTAAATCATTATTATGGTTATTTCAGTAGGTGATAATTTTTTCCATTGCACAATACTACTGCCAAAACGGTTTAAAACGGAACTTCAAACTTGGTAAAATATAATAATATTATCTGATTTGACAGCTTGAATTTTTTTAAAACTTCACACCCAAATGCATATTTTGGACGTACTTTTTACACTATGATAATTCCCTTAGATTTTCATGCGTTAGATACCATTGGAAAGCTCTTGGCAACGGTACCTCCCGTATTTCTGTGTGGGTCATGGTTTTCGAGCAATTAAATGGTAAAACTGTGCTAAATTTCCATCTTGAACATCATATTTTGTCAATAAATCTTTAATATGAAAATCCGAGGAAATCACCATAGTGTAAAAAGTAGGTCAACCCCCACAGTGCGAGGCGTTGGTATTTGGTACCATATATATATCAACGTGGTTCAAAATTCTTGGAACAAAAATCCCCATAATTTTCTGAGCTTTTTCATTTTTTCACAGGTTGGAACAATTTTTGCTCCCGCTGTGCCGCGGGGACCTCGCCTGCCCGTTTGATCGATGTTAAGAAAATTGACCTTATGCCCTAGGGTGACCAATGGGGCTGTGGTCAAACTTATGTGGATTATCTATTTCTGTCATTTCTTCTGACGGGGATAAGAGAGAACCTAGGGAAAGTTGAACTCTTAATACCATCTAGCGGCAGTTATTTTGAATATCGAAAGTTACGGTTTGAAAGATTTCGAAGAGTGAGAGTAAGTCATGGGGATATGCTACCGCAAATATTGCTACCGCGAGGTTCAAACCTGGAACTGAAGAATTTAACAACTGCTAAAAGTGCTAAATATATGTTAGTGATGTTGATATAATTTACAGAAACTGCACAACGTGGTGAAACACACGAAGAGGTGGTCTTCCAGATTTTCCAAAATTTCATGGCTCCTAAGCAAGATATAGCGGTTGGCCTCAACCGAGGTCACCGTGTCATCAAAAACAAGCAATATCCTAGACCTGCCAGTCGGAAGGGTGTAAGTCTCTATTTTTGTTCTTACATTATCTCATTTTAGTGAGTGGAAACTGGATTTACATAAAAGCATGAATGCACAAGTATTGACAATTAATTGGCACTATTAGTGAAATCCTCCGGTGTGGAATGGTTTAGGACGTGGAATACTATATATATATATGTTGTTGATACCTTCTTTGTACAGGAATGTCAGGATAATTATTTCGGTGTCGATTTATTTTATCTTTCGATATTAATATTGTCCGGCTTGTTGCCGGGGAGTCAGGTAATGGCGGAACAATGGAAAGTCATGTCTAGCATTTGTACTGACGATTCCTGTGTCTCCCCACATCTTCCCTTTTGACCTGTCAAATATATTTGACGCTGGTGTTTGGTGTAACAACTGTCAGTGTTTATTAAAGATTGGCATTGCTGTTAAAGAAGAATGTATATTTAATGAAAATTGATTGTTTTTATTCAACAGCGGCAAACAAAACACAACAAGTTTGTGAGGGATGTCATCCGAGAAGTATGTGGTCACGCACCGTATGAGAAACGAGCTATGGAATTGCTCAAAGTTTCCAAGGACAAGCGAGCACTGAAGTTTTTGAAGAGAAGGGTAATTTTAATTAATAAAAATACTACTTTTTCTTAGGTTAAATTGATTCCTGAACAAGAATTAACGACTAACTGGATTTGATCTCTTGGTTGTTGGTTGTAGTTGGGAACTCACATTCGTGCTAAGAGGAAGAGGGAAGAATTATCCAATACCTTGACTCAAATGCGAAAGGCCGCAAAATAAATGTTTATGCACTCATTGTGAAATATTTTATGATAACGGATAAAATATCCTGCCTCATAAATAAAGCATTTGTAAAGAAGTTTGAAAGTCTCCCATTCCTGGATGTCGTTTTAGAAATGTAGAATTAACATGGGTCTGTTGTTTCTAAATCGTTCCTATCATCTATACTTGGTTGTGGCAATCAGTTCACTGGGGATGATGTTTGTGCTAGAATGTGAAATTTTCATGGTGGATTGTAAGTTGAACTATGCACACTTCAACTTAACACTCAAAGAGAATTCATTAATTTTATTTTATTCAGCTTTAGTTGACTAGATTATTACAAAGAGGAGCTTATACAGTCAGTTAGTTTCAGAAGTATTGAGATTTAAATGCAATGTGAAAAGTTTCAAATTATGTCGGTTTTCGACAGTGTAGGAATGACAATGTCTATGCAATCTCTCGTGGGTGTTGCTTTTGTAAGTGCAAACATTGTTTACAGTTTGTAAGCTTGCCGTCTGGATTGTAAACATCGAGTCAGTCAGAATGATTCCATAATGTAAACACCATAGGTTACTACACGTTGATTTATTTCTGTGACGTTAGTCATAATGCTAGAAGCTATAGCAAGCGAGAACTGGCATTTCGTTAAACTTTGCTGTCTGTGTAAATACTATAGTTTAAACTTCATTGCTCTTTACCTTTATGTAAACAGCTGCCACAACAAGCGAGAACGTATTTACAATTGCAAACAATTAAGTTTATAGAAAATGTAAACACCAATGTAGCTGAATATTTGTATTGTAAGTTTAGCTGTCTCCAGAATTAGTAGATTCCAATTGGTGCTAATAAAATAGCTTCTAACGAGAAATAGGCAGGCTAAATAGGTTGCGATGTATAGAAATCTTTTTCATTACTTATTACATTTTTCGCCCTAAATCTGCTGCACACCATAGCTAAACATGATCAGCTCCAAACTCCACAGTATCCTTCAAAATAAGTCGACAGTCTTCTTTAGAAACAAATACATGTGTTTTTCATGTTCACCTCCTCCCTACCTCGTCATTCGTCATGTATGAGCTTAATGGCTAAGTTCCAGCAAAATATAGAAGTAAAATTTTGAAAAGGGTACGAAAGGTAGTGAATAAAATGGACCGAGGGGTATGGAAATTATGGGAATGGAAATCCATGGCAGTAGCTCTTGCTACTTCAAATACTAGTATCGCGGGAAATATCAGGAGACAGCGTGTTTTTATACGAGAAATAAATCATCAAATTCCCGGAAGTTACGCTTTACAATTCAAGGTAGCATGTGTCAATTAAAAAAATGCATCATATGATATTCCACAATTCTGCAGAGTTTCAATAGCTCGCTGATCTACAAAACTTCTTCACCTTCACTGAGCTCTTCATACTAATTTTGACTATGACGAGAAATATTGATAGTTAATTACAACGACAATCCTTTTGGCTAATGATTAATGACAATGACCCAGTAAAACGTATTAGGTTATTATTTATCATATTCATATTCATGCATCATAGTTACTATTATTGCCGCGAGCCCGCGACCTTTTACCTCAGCGAATTATTCTTGAAACATATGTACAGTACATTTAATCTTTCAAATGCATGTAAGTTGAATTGCCTTATTTTGCAGGAAAATGTTACCAAGACAAAAGCAGCAAAATTAGATGAACGTATATTTTTGATATTTTGAGTGTTAGATAAATTCTGATTATTTTATTATTTTGATTTGGCTGATCGGAGTGAACAAGCAATGAAAACGAGGTAATAGTTAAAAATAATGAATTATTACACAACAACGGGAAAAAGCAAACAACAATGCCATGTTTCATCGGTCGGTCATTCAGTCGGTTTCCATCGTCTGAGCAGTGCACACACTTCAATTGCATCAGCATGTGAGTCCTGATTTCAATTTTTGAATCGGGTTTCTCACATCAAAATTTACAAGTGTATTTTCTACCACTTTTTGTGGTATCACATCACAAATAGCACTTATAGCACCCTCTAACACCCTCATTCCATTATGTGTAGTTGTTGCCCACCACCGCCTTGTTGCGGCTCACGTTGCAATTCATGTTGCCCGCAACAGCCTTGTTGTGCACCGCAGTGCTGCCCCAGGCCCTGGTTACCGCCGGCCTGTTGCACCCCTTGCAGCTGCAGGTAAATAAATGTTGATATGAATGAAAATTATTTTTTTTCGCCCACCTTTTCCAAACATGCTAACAATGTATTTTTGAGTTTAGACAATCAAGCTGCTGCCCACCACCAAGATGCCCCAGCTGTTGCTCTTGCTCTTGCTGCCCACCATTGATTGGTAGCTGCTGCCCACCGAGCGGCTGCACAGGTTGTTGTCCACAAAGGTGTGGGGGCATTTGCTGCTCCAGCCCATGCTGCTGTGCACCTCGTTGTTGTCCTCAACCATGCTGCCAGCAACAGTGCCAACCCAGATGCCCTTCTCCATGCTGCTGCCCACCACCATGTTGTCAAATTAGATGCCCCTGCCCTTGCCCGCAACCATGCTGTCAGCAAAGTTGTTGTCGACCTAGATGTGTCGTTTGCATTCAAAGATGCCCAAGCTGTAATAACTGCAGTGCATGCCCAAGCAACACCTGTAATTGTAATTGAATCCAGTCGGCATAAAACTTCAAAAGATCAGTCGCCGCTGTCATCACCAATTCACTGGACATCCTTGTTACGAATTTTTAGGACATTTTTTCGCAAGGAGCAATAGCTCACAACAAGATGAAATTCACACTTGGGCAGCAACTTACAATAACAACTACTAAAAATCAGCATTCCAATACACAACAACTTTAATTTATCTAATACATAAATTCTAAATTATTTTTCACTCGCTCATGTCGATCCGGCTAATAAAAAGTACGACCTAAAAAGTATTACCTCTAGCGACTTATATTATTTCAGTTCTTATAGTGCGCCTATGGCTCTTGAGATTTAATGTACTGTAGATATTTACCTAAAATTAAGTGTCTACATGATATCCCAATTCACAATGCAAAGTTACCTTTCGGGTTGTGTCTCATAAGATGTGTTACTCGATTGCCTTAGCTATGTGAATGATATTGTCTTAGTGTTAACTGTGTGTTAGTGTTTAGTGTCAACTAATAATAATGTTATTTTATTTTATTTACAAGCAATTAGGCCATCTACAGAGATGCGGATGGGGACGTTCTCAGTACTAATTGTTTTCAAGCAAAAAACAAATTGGAGCAAAAACGCAGTACGAAGATGCGCACAGCAAAATAAGAATAAAGATAATATTTTATTGCAAAATCCGATTTCAAAGTAATACTAAACCTTATTATTGAAATAAGAAAATCCTTAATTGAAAAGTTTTATCTTATTAACTAAAAGCTTCGTCTGGATGATGATGATGATGATGATGATGATGATGACGGTCGTACATTACATGTTGTTCAAACGTAAAACACAACGTCCTGATTCAATTGGTTGTTTTTTCCTGAAAGTTGCAAAGATTGTAATGCAATGGCATAGCGGTTTTGACAAAATGATTTT
>JAQFXU010004772.1:0-12827 GCA_034693705.1 Spatulosminthurus flaviceps | reverse complement strand
GAAACATTTCATCGCGTTCTCATGTTGCTGGAGCAAAATTTTGTCCCTAAGTATTTAGGATACGATCATGTCACCCGACAACAAATGAGGAATCATCAAACTGTGATGTCAAATGTGCTATGCAACCTGATTGGAGGGCTGGCTTTTATTCTAGATGGAACATACCTTAAGTGTGAAAAATCTAGTAATTTCACTGTTCAACGGGATACGTACTCGATGCAGAAGGGATACAATTTAGTCAAACCTTTAATTGTATGCGCCCCAGATGGATACATCTTAGAAGCCGAAGGTAAACTAAATTAATTATTCATATCGTTTTAATAGTACAGTATATTTCCTATATAGTGGCAACCAAGGGATCACTGACATTCTGCCACTATAGAGAGATGCCACTAAAGCGTTGCATTTTCCCTATTAAGACTTAAGGTCATGCTAATTCTGAAGGCATAATCTCAAAATTAAAAGAAGTTCCATCGATTTATTTAAAAACTTAATTTTAAATTCATACAGTGTAATATATTTTCGCTTCTTGAGTAAAAATATACAATTGTTTGTTCAAAACGAGGGAAAATGACCTTAAAAAGCCCAAAATTCTTCAAAATTGTGCCACTATACCGAGATTTTTTTTAAAAACCTGCCACTATAGCGTATACCTTAAGCATGGGAAATATCTGAGGAGGATTTTAGTCTGCCACTGTAGAGAAAATGTCATCTTAGGGGAAACCACTATATAGGGAATCTACTGTAGTAAAAATGAGATTCGTCGAATCTGAAATAATTTGTCCAAATAATTTGAATCCAGAAAGGCTTTAAACTAAGCAAATATTCTTTCCGAATTCCTGAAAATGTTGTGTTCAAAACTATTTCATCCATAGAATTTTCCGTCCAATGTTATGCTAGTGATAAAAAATTTCAATGAGAAAAATATGCGCCAATCAAGATTTCTCCAGTGAGAAAAGTCAAGCAATAATCAAAATAATTTTCAATTTCCCCTGAATATAATCGATTTCAAGTCATTTTTTAGACAAAATAGCTTTTATTTATTCCCTTATATCTTTAGACTGTGGAGGAGTAAAAATTCGTTGAGGGACAATTATGAAAGGGGAACTGCGCTGTTCCCAGCACAGCAGAGATTCGGAGGTAAAATTTTATGAAAAGAGTTGGGATGTTAATCCAAGTAAAAAATTATTTCGCCCTGAATTTAATTTTTATAAATTATTTTGACCCCCCAAAAAAATATTTCGCACCGGAATTGATTTTGGTGCGAAATAATAATTTCGGCCTTGAATTAATTTTAATAATTAGTTTGATCGATGAAAATATTAATTCGGTCTGGCACTAATTTAAGAAAATTATTTTGAACGATGAAAAACATTCTTTCGCACTGGAGTTAATTTTTAAAATAATTTTGACCCAAGAAAAGAAATATTTTGACGTGGAATTAATTTTCAAAATTATTTTGACCCACGAAAAAAAATATTTGGCATTGAAATTAATTTTTAAATTATTTTGACCCAAAAAAAGAAATATTTCGACGTGGAATTAATTTTCAAAATTATTTTGACCCACGAAAAATATTATTTGGCATTGAAATTAATTTTTAAATTATTTTGACCCAAGAAAAGAAATATTTCGACGTGGAATTAATTTTCAAAATTATTTTGACCCACGAAAAATATTATTTGGCATTGAACTTAATTTTTAAATTATTTTGACCCAATGAAAGAAATATTTTAACCTAGAATTAATTTTCAAAATTAATTTGACCCACGAAAAATATTATTTGGCATTGGAATTAATTTTTAAATTATTTTGACCCAAGAAAGGAATATTTTAACCTGGAATTAATTTTAAAAATTAATTTGACCCACGAAAAATATTATTTGGCATTGGAATTAATTTTTAAATTATTTTGACCCAAGTAAGAAATATTTCGACCTGGAAGTAATTTTTTAAAATTATTTTCACCTACAAAAAAATATTTCGACCTGGAAGTAATTTTTTAAAATGATTTTGACCTACAAAAAAAATATTTCGCACCGGAATTAATTTTTTAAAATTATTTTGACCCACGAAAAAATTATTTGGCATTGGAAGTAATTTTTATCATCAATAAAATTTTGGCTTTCACGTAGGTCCATTTTATGGCAAAAATAATGATGCTACTATACTGAGTCATATACTTGATGGAAACTCCCGACTAAAAGATTTCATTCAGCCTAATGATGCCATGGTTGTGGATCGTGGCTTCCGTGACGTTCAGCAGCTAATGAGAGGTTTGGGTCTGAAGGTATTTATGCCTAGCTTCAACCTTCCAGGTACGACACAATTGTCCACACGGGAAGCAAACGACAGTCGATTAGTCACGAAAATAAGATGGGTAATCGAAAGTGTGAATGGACGAATCAAGAAGATTTTTAAATTTTTTCGAAACCAGATTCCCAATCCTTACTTGAAAAATTTGTTCAGGATATTGAGGGTTGCCTGTGCAATTCTCAATTGTTTTTTCGTCCCGCTCTCAAGAGATAAAGACGGGGATTTTGAGCTGGCGAATCTCATGAAACATCTAGCCACTCAAAACAACGAGTTACAACGTAGAGTTGAAGCTGAAGGTATGAGATTAGCGCGCGCCATTTGGGTTGACCTCGAAGCAGACAGCGTGATTGACTTTCCAATCTTGTCTGAAGATGATCTACAACAAATTACCTTCGGTGTCTATCAGATAAAGCAGGTAATTTAATTATATATAATGAATAAGTCCACGGAGAATATGTAAGCCCCAAGCATCAATTTTTGTAAAATTTGACATTTTCAGCAAACGTAACGCGTGCTGGATGTCATAAGCAACGGCGTTGGAATTTCTGTAAAAGGTTAAGCTGTTACGGAACTATGGCCAAAAACGCCATTTTTTGTATTTAAGTCTGTATCTCCGGAACTAATGGGGCGCTTTGACTCATTTTTGATCTAAAGTGTTCAGAAATAAGTTTTTCAGTGCAGCTTTTTACGGTTTTTGGAAATTTTGAAAAATGGCTGAAATGTAGGGGACAGAGTAGAAGTAAATGGCGAATTATGCTGCTTATTAAAATGCGGTAGAGCCTGAATCTGATTTTTTTGCCATTCTTTGCAACTTTGAGTAAAAAAACAACCAATTGAATCAGGACGTTACTTTTTGGCGTTACAACATGGTATATGCATAGTGATGAGCCCTTGCCATCATCCTCCTTCTCATCGCGAAGCTTTTAGTAAGTAGGATCAATAACAGTGTGTCAACATTCCCCAATAATAATTATTCTTTGGTTTGATAAATGCAAATATACATGGGTAAACTGGAGTGATAATATTTTAATATTGTGTATTACCAAATAAACTCTAATAATAGTTCATTAGGGTTCCCCCTATGTGTTTAAGTTTGGTTTGTTAGGAAAATTCCAACGAATTATATTTAGCCAGTTTAAAGAAGTCAAAATTAATTTCCCAATATACAAGTGAATAGGTTGTAGGTAAAATGGGATTTATTTTTAGAGCGGTTAATTTGAGATGTTAAAGGTTAAAAGGGAATAGTAATTATGTCCTTTATTATTTGGAAAATTTCGTAAATCATTTTGCAATATTTCACTATGTGTCCAAGTAAATAGCATTTTTAGTGGAATAAACTTTTAGTGGTTAATGTTCGGCGTTAAATGTGAAAGGGAATAGTTATTATTTGCTTAATTATTTCGAAAATTACCGTCATTAATTTGACCCAAAATCAACCAAATTTATACAAGCTAATACTACACTTCAATGACGAGACACTCCATAACGTTCCATTGAATATTCGCAAATTTCCCTGTCAAAACAATGCTGAGCAAGTCCTGCTTAAAAAGTATTGGAAATGCGGTGGAAACTGCGGACTTTTGGAAATGCTCCCCTTACCGGTGGAATATTGAAAAAAAATCGGGTGGAATTAAAGGAAAATACGAGGAAAAATAAGTTTTTTTGGTATTTCAACATTTTTGCACACATCTTCTATGAATGGTT
This sequence comes from Spatulosminthurus flaviceps, assembly GCA_034693705.1. Taxonomy (NCBI): domain Eukaryota; kingdom Metazoa; phylum Arthropoda; class Collembola; order Symphypleona; family Sminthuridae; genus Spatulosminthurus; species Spatulosminthurus flaviceps. The sequence goes on along the minus strand of JAQFXU010004772.1, from coordinate 8,807 downwards.
CCTCATTTCCAAGTACCAGATTTTAATGTCCGAGGATTTCTCACAAGTTTCTTCAAGCACGAAAGTTTCCTTGCAATATGCAATCATCATCACAATTTTCCCAACATGTCTTCAAATGGCGTTGGTCCGGCAGAAGAAGGAGCTCCTTCATTTCTGGAATCAATCTACTGAATTTCCGGATTTCATTCAAAGTAGATTTTTAAGAAATTATATGTACTAATAAGAATGGAGTTTTTAAAAAATTTGGGTTCTTATTTTTTTATATAGGGAAATATCATGTGGGAAAAACTAGGGGGGATACAGGAGAGTGTGAAAATTCCGGATGCGAAAATTTATGATTTTCTTCCGGAGGGCCGGAACATTCATTTGTTGTGTGAGGATGATGACCTTGTTTAGAAATTGGAGGAGGCCTTGTTTAGAAATAAGTTTTTCAGTGCAGGTTTTCACCGTTTTTGAAAGTTGGCCAAACTATAGGGGACAGAGTAGAACTAAGTTGCAAATTCAGGCTCTACCGCATTTTAATTAACAGCATTTTTTCTACCTATTTATACTGTGTCCCCCATATTTCAGCCATTTTTAAAAATTTCCAAAAACGGTGAAAACCTGCACTGAAAAACTTATTTCTGAACACATTAGATCAAAAATGAGTCACAGCGCCCCATTACTTCCGGAGATTCTGACTTAAATACAAAAAATGGCGTTTTTGGCCATAATTCCGTAACAGCTTGACCTATTAAAAAAATCCCAACGCCGTTGCTTATGACACCCCTCACACGTTACTTTTGCTGAAAATGACTACTTTTACAAAGTATGTATGATGTTTTGGGCTTACGTATTCCCCGTGGACTTACTTAATACTTTTAGTAAAATTTTGTCAATAAGTTATACAGCCATTAGGTGCTGATCCACATAAAAGAAGAAAGTCCACGAGTTCTTTTAAGGGGACCCTTAAAAGCTAAAAATACGCGCTATGTCGATTCTACAACATAAAATTGAGATCTTTCAGAATTATTTTACCTCATTGAGCTACAATAACCCGTACGGGTATTTATAAATATCACTTGAATTATTCCTTGCATCGGGCCAACATTTTTACACGGGTTCAAAAGTGACTCGACATTCGAATCATGACACACCGCACTGGACTAAACTATAAGTTCCTCTAATATAGCGAGTTCCCGTGCAAATATATGGGTAAAATAAACTGAATGAATAAAATCGATATTGATTTTTATACCTTCCCTTGTCTATATAAACATTCATCCTCCACAGTCCGTTAAGGCCAACAATAAGTAAATCCATGGGAAATGTATTAATCAGTGTGTCTGTACATATGTTGTAGCTAAGCTTCTACAAGGCACTACGACCGACTACAAGCCTTGACGAGCAGGGTATAAGGGAAGTTAAAGCGTGGGACAATGTATTGTATTGACAAGGCTACTCTCTCTCTCTCTCTCTCTCCATGCAAACCCAATGCAAATAATTCAGAGGATATAGTAATAATAAGCGTGAGTATTGATTTCAAATAAAAATATATGATTCTCCATGTACTTAAAGTACATACATTAACTCCACCATCATCACTAGTAGCCTTTCATGTTTTCCCGGAGATTTAACCACTATATCTACTTCAACTATCCTTACCATTATACACATGTAGGCCATCCACACATAATCCGTATGAGCATAAGCTGTAAAGTATGTACAGCTTGAGCACGGTTAAACCCACCAGTTTCAGCCATCTATGATCAGTAATAATTTTTATTTAGTACTATTTCAGCGTTAAATGACAGTCTCTGAGTCCACGGCTGGACTTCTCAATATACTTTGCATGTAATATACACAGAACCTACGTATTGTTGTATTGTATATAAGGGCCTTTCCAGAACCTACGTAACCTATATAATGTTCTTGCTATCAAGTGCCTTCACATTGAGGGGCAACTCCAAAGAATTTATGAAGGCAACAGAAAATATTATTGTTCCTGTAGAGGAAAAAAATTCTACTCTCTTCATAGCTCTGTCCATCGTTTCCAGCATACAATCAGCTCATTATTTTTCCTAACATCACACGAGAAATGAAAAGCACATTTTTTTTTGCAATCCTCCCCCCTATACAATACTCTGCTCCTTTCCTCCAATTTCTTTCTTCCATTTGGTATGACATAAAGAAAATTCCAACCAATAATTAAAGAGTTTTCCCTTATAGAAAATCTTACTCACTCTCCGCATGCAGTGGTTATGGCAACTAACTCTTTATCCACTCAAACTTCTCCTGAATAATTTAGCATCGGTAACTAAACTCTTTCTCATACCAAAGTAAATGACAGCTTTGGAGAGAAAGAGCGAGAGAAAAGACAAGAGCGAGCATTGCATAACATTTGTAGATACACAGTAAGAGTCCGAACTGTTCACACTCATATGAGCCCCGTAAGTAAAGTTACTAATTTAATGGCATAATGACGCGACAAGTGCGGGTGGGAAATGGTGTGGAAGAGACTTTAATTTTTCAAAGTGCTTCTTCTTTTTCTTCTCCTTTCTCCAAATAAAATTGCCAAGAAAATTCCTCTCCCAATTCCTTCTCTGAACAATGACCATTTTAAAATCGTTTTCATTTATTCATATCATACAATTATTAGACCCACAATAGTAATTCTCAAAAGATCCAATAATCATTTTAAAAATTGATTTGAACTTTCTATTATCTAGCATTTATTTTAAATAAATAACATTTCTCCACAGTCCTTTTCCTTTAAGGGGAATTTCCCAAGTTATTACTTCAATGATATTATTAACCAAATGTATAGGCAATCAAACAAAAGGTTTGAAAATAATAATCCCTAGTTTCAAGTTACAAGGCATGTCCCAGCTATAAATAATAAGCTATATAGCACACATAGCAAATACTCACTCAGAGCTTTTCCCATTATATAAAACCTATTTATTTTAAATTACATGGAAATTACGCTTATACACGGAAGTCGGTGGAAGAACAAATAGTAAATTATTCCTATCTCTCTCACTCTTTCCCTTTTTGGTTGCTGTTCAATGGGGAATCGATAGTTGATGTTATATGGGAGCCCTGATAAAACGTTTTGGAGCTTTTCCATATTTGAACAAAACTTCTCTCTCGAGCTCTCATATTACTTGAGTTTCCCCTCCCTTCATTATACTTGACAAAATGTTGAGAAAATATTTGATCCGAGTCTATTTTAGTAATTCCAAGGACTCTCTCATTATCTATTGAAATCAGAGGTTCTTTTAAGTCAATCTCTACTACAGAAGATTACATTTTGCTCCTTTCTAAATATTAATAATAATATTTTGTCAAGTATCATCTCTCTTCTCTTTTCACGCAATAATAACTACATGAAAATTCCACGGTCAAAGGAGCACTTTTGGATATTAGAGGGATGTAAAGTTTCAACTTAGTAGTAGTTGCGGTTAACTTGCAGTTGACCAGAAACACTATTTATGACAGTCAGTTTCTTATGAACTTACTCCTATTGTTTCCATTTTATAGGCCCGCTCTTACGTCGCACTCCATCTGACGAATGACCAATTTAGGTTGAAAATACATCGGCACGAGCCGGGACTGATTCGCGTGAGAATGGAAAGCCGATTTCATGCTGATAAACCCCACCATTTATGGGTAAACTATCGGCCTTACACGAACGGCAAAGATGGAATCCGAGGGCTCTATTGCACATGCCAAACAGGAGCAAGGACTGTTGGAACATGTGCTCATGTGACTAGCGTTTTGTGGTATCTTGGGTTTTCCCCATACCGTCGAATGCGACATCCAGCGCAAAACATCGCTGATAACATCACTATGGCTATCGCGAGACCTCGTCGACGTGCAAATGAAGCACCTTGCTAACAATCTATTTTAATGTGTTAATGTTTATTACACTATACGTAGAGGTTAACTTGTTGAAATCTAAATTAACAAAATAGTGAAAGTTAATCTATTTTAACTCATATTGTAAGAGTAAAGTATTAATGTTTTGAAGGGTTAAAGGATAGAATTAGAATTGTTGTGTTGCCTGTTCAAAAACTGAAAAATCAAAATTAAAGCCGTTGAGAAGCATTGTTTTAAAATCCATTGTGCAAAAATCTTTAAAGTTCAACTTGAAATTCATAACTTGGTCATTCGTAATAATCTTATGGTTATCTGAAAAATTCCGTCCGCACATTATTTTATTACAGATTTAATTATTATTACAACAATTGGACCACGTTGGACAATTTTTTACCCGCAAACAGATCACATAAATACTTATGAATTTTTTCATACTCATCCTTTCAACAAAAGTCTTTAAGTATGTTCAAAATTTCAATCCTCTGATTGTCAAAAGGCCCGGTTGTGAAGCAACGGAAAAAAATTGACCAAAAATGTTTTTCCAGTTAGTAAATTACCCACAGGGTAGTCAAAAGTTTACGAAATTGTGCAAAAAATACATATTCTAAAATTTTAGATTTTAGAGAATCTAGCTGAAAAGGAAGATGGTTCAAAAAATGAATGCACCCGTTTTTACAGCTCCAATACAGCCTACAAAGCTTTCGGTTTGAGGTTTGAAATACGGATTTTTTCGGCCATTAAGTTTTCCTGACTTCCATTGGTTACATCAGAAACAGTCATTTGCATGATACATTTTAATGAATCTTTATCCCTGAAAAATTTGTGAAGGGAAAGTCCTAGTCGAAGTTGAAAAATAACATTTTCAAGGTTCATATTTCTTCTCTCTGATTTCCCACCCATCAAAACTTGAGTAAGATCCTTGAAATCCTTTACACTGACTACAAAAGCTTGAACATATCGTGTCAGAATACTAATAAGTAAATTTTTTCCCGGGGTATTAAAATCTGTAGGACTAATTAAGAAAAGGTTGTATGGAGTCGGAATGCCTGGACTATTGATATAAAGATTTCGGTCCGTAGTTTCATCCAAAGTAAAAAATACATCCCTCACGAGTTCTATCCGCACTAATGGAAAATCATTTAATGAGATCTTGTGATCTCTTTTTGGCCCAGGAGCGGTCACACGGACAAAGCAAAATGGATGTTTTGAAGTAATTTTTTTTACCAATCCAAGTTGGAACTTGTTTGGCTTTTATTTGTACCACAGCTTGAATTTTAAATAGCACTTGGATAATGTGTGGAAGTAGGACACTAAACCATGGAATTTTCTCGGGTATTAAGATTGCATAATCGCATGGGGGAAATTTTTCAAATTTTGTCAACAAATTCCACTTGACATCCGATGTTAAAATTCTAAGGGCTCCGGGTTGGTTAGTAACCATGGAAATATTTAAGAACAGAATCAGGACAAATATTACAGCGAATACCATGTTTTTGCTTTTAGCAGAACCTTACACATAAATTCAAGACTTAGTTTGATTATTTCAGTTTATCTATAAGTAAATTATATGCTGACAATTTGACCAAAAATGATTTGTAAAATATTTCCAAGTTTCTATTTCACCTTAATCCATAAAATATTGTCAGTGGAATGAATGATGGAATATAAGAGACCACTTCATAGGAATGAAATACGGCATTGACGATTGACTCAATAAAATTATTGAAAAAGGGTTAGGAGTGTCAATTTCCCCATCGATACCAATTTGAAATGGTTTTGTTGTCTCAAAAGTTTCAGAGTTGCTCTCAAATATTGAAATTTCAAAAACTCAAAACACACACAAGTGCCATTTACAGGTTGAAGAGTTCATTTTGCAGAGCGGGGTAATTTCCAAAATTGAAAAATCATTTTACTAAAATTCTGAACCAATTTCAAATATCTACAAGCTTTGTTGAGTATACGACCTAAGTACTGTTCCTAAAAATTTAGAGCGAAATTGCTCAAGTGGTTTTTGTGTAATTGTGCAGAAATTATTGTTGTACACATGTAAAAAAATTATTTGAAATCGGTGGGTTTGTTTAAGAGAGAAAAATTATTTAAGATTTTCGGTTTTAATTTTTTTATGAACGAACATGCAACATTTCAAGCAATAATGAACTTGTTCCAGTGTATGGCCTAATAGTAATGCTGACAAAAATTTAGAGCGAATTCGGTCCAATAGGTATTGCGTAATCGTGGTGAAACCACGGACAAAGGGACAAGGATAAATTGCTAGGGCAAGTAACAGAAATTATCGGAGTTTTCTAATCGCTCAATTCCACAATAAACATTGTTTATCCACACTCGGAAAAAAAAATACTGCCATTTATATTCTTATTTTTAAAACTAGGGTGAGTTCCGTTGGTCTATCTCATTACAATTTCAAATCCATAAAATGTAAGAAAAAATCTAAAAATTCTTCCACTGCGCCAGTGTTGGCAAAACCCCAGGGTTTTTGGGTTTACAAATACTGTGTGGGGCAGTCGTCTGCTTCACACGTTACTAAAAAATAATTGTTTCCATTTCATTTCTGATGACAATATTTGCAACCATGTCATTCTAGTAATTCATTAAAATTACACGTTTATGGAGAGTAGATCTGAATTTTATTAGCAAGATTCTGCAAACATTCCATTGGGAAATTGACACTTAATGGAATTTTCAGGAATATACTTGTCAATACATAATTCCATATTAAATTGCGTATTTTAAACGCCGAACATCAGTCACTTCCAGACCATTGCATTCTTAAAACCTTATGGCTCGAGCTGAAAATAAGTTTTGGAAAACAAATAACGATTAAATTTTTCGTCTAATTCTAATCTTTTTCTAATTTTAATCTGATCAGCTAGTAAGAACCATGCTGACTGCTTTAATTGTTCAAATTTTGTTTTTCCATATTTCCATGGTTACTAACCAACCTACCACCCTTAGCACTTTGAAATTGAATGTCAATAGTTTGTGGGCAAAATTTGAGAAATTTCCCACATGCGATTACACAATAATTGTAACACCCAGCCAAAACCCTATGTTCCATTTCATACTACCTCAAATATTCCTCGTTTTATTTAAAATTCAAGCCATGCTTCAAATAAGGACCAAAGAGTTTCCAACTTGGCTGATTAAAAAAGACACTTCCATATATCCGTTCTGCTCTATCCATATGACCACCCTGGAATTACAACCGGATCACAAAATTTCATTACTGGATTTTCCATTCTTGGAAAAGGACTTTGTGCGAGATATTTTCATTTACTTACTACACCTGGAAAAAATTTACTTTACACTCTACTACAAAAAACTCAAGTTGAAATTACAGTCACAGGAATTAATTTCCAGAACTTTGCTCAAATTCTAAATGGCCTGAGATTACGGAGAGAAAATATGAACCTTGAAAATGTTATGTTTGATTTTCCAACAGAACCTTCCTTTCGAAAAGGAAGGAAGTCCAAGGTTAGAATTAATGTCTATTTCCGAAGTAGCCAATTTGGAGCCGGATATTCCATTTTTGAAAATGGTCTTCATTTTAAGTCAAAAGCATAATTTTACAATAGACTATACCTGCTTGATTCAGGTTTGTAGAACCAGATGGGAAGATAATTTCAGCCATATTTTAGTATCTACCTCGGAACATTTGCCCTATCAACAAAATCACTGGGTTTTTTGAGCTCGTTTACAGTAAAGAGTCCGAATACAGAATTTTTTGGAGGGATTTCATTGCACCATCCAAGTTTGCACAGGCCTAGTTTTTTAGGACTAGCGGAAGTAATTTGGTGCCGTTTTTCTCGTCTTGCTCGAAATGCATTGGATTCATTTTATTTAATTCTGACGCCGTTTATTTTCCAGATCAGAGGGAGTAGACAACGTAATTTCAAACATGGCTTCTGGTTATTTTTCGCATTTCTCATTGCTGAGCTTTACCTTGAAAGGTTACATTGTCATTCCTCTCATTTTCTCGGAATCCATATCAGTCCGAGAGCTTTTGATGGGGAAATATGAAATATTTGCGGAACATTCTACTTTTTGGTATGCACTACAACCCCGGCCCTATGATCAAATTAACATTCGGCCTGGAAATAATACAATGACGGAGAATACAAAGGATCTGCTCTTGGATAAAGTGAAGTGCTCATACAGCGATTCTCGGAACCCTGAGGAAATAAGAAACGAAATCGGGAAGCCAGGCCAAGGGATGATTGGGACCTTCTCGGAACTCCGGAGACTTGTACATGTCTGTAGAGATTTATTTAAACGTAATTACTACGTAACATCCCGCACATTTTTTCCCACCACAGAGGCCTTTGCCTTGCCTAATAATGATGTGGTAATGGAGACATTCTCGTTACTACAAAGTAGCGGGATTTATCAATTTTGGAATGAAATCCAAGAGAAAATTAAGCATTTCAATCACTATGAAATATTTCGTGGGATCTTTGCCAATGAGTCGGACGGCGGGAATTTGGGATTTCGACCGTTGTACTGGAACCATTTTGAAAGGAAGGAGGAACTGGTAGCTAGGGCAGTCAATATAAGGGATTCCTTGGTTTCTGGAATTATTTTTATTGGATTTGTACTAGTGGCCCTTGCAACCCTAATTTTTTTGTCAGAGATTTGTTTGTGTTGAATTTTAAAGCCGATGATAGGACTTGCTAAGCCATGAATGCATATAGCATGGATATACATGCAATTATATTGAAATATGTCAAACAAATATTCAGGCCGGATGTATATAGTAATTCAGTTGGAATCATACATCTATGAAACAGAAATGAGTTTAATATTGCTTTTGGTTGCAATAAAACAAGGAAAAATCATATCAATTCTAATTTCATGGGTCTGTAGTTCTTATACAAGGTAACTCAAACAATGAAGCTAATTTACTCCAGAGATTTTTATCATTTATCATT
>JAQFXU010004771.1:0-12833 GCA_034693705.1 Spatulosminthurus flaviceps | reverse complement strand
AATTTTTCTATTAAAGATACTTGCAGGCGGGAAATTAAAATCCCAGTACCCCGTGGGTAAGGTCAGGAACGTTCTTAATTTAGGGACAACTACAAAAACTCAGGAGGAATTTGAAGCTTGGATTGCGGAGCAGGGTAAAGAGGAATTCAGGTAAGATATTTCTGTAAATAAAGTACCACGCAATAAAATTAAGAATCACCACATGGGGTTAATTAATTTAAATAATTTATTACCTTCCCATGATTGCAGGGGCTCCAAATACCACGTGGTAAAAAATAGTTGCATTGTATGGGCAACTCTAGCTTGTCATTTCCTAGGGGTCCCTTACCCACCAAATTGGGACAAGATCCAAGCTTACGCCAAAAAAAAGTAAGTCAATAAAAAATAAACAGATTCTTCACTTGTTACAAACCTCCGTCCAAATTATATGGTTCATTAAACTATGTGAGTTAAGAACGGAAATAGAGAAACCACAATCAATTACACATTTCCGGGAGTAATAATCAATTCTTGAAATTACGTCCGCCTTAGTTAGAATTCCTGAGTAGGAAAAGATTGCGCTCGTCGACTGTGTTGATTAAATGAGTTGTAAAACATTGAGTTTATTCTCTTGTAAAAGTCCCCAATAAAAACAAGAGATGCTCAATTGAAGGTTGAGACGTGAATGAAAAGGCAAGTTAATTTGAACTTGACATGCTTAAGTAAAAGTCCCGAGAGAGTCAGTTTGGAGTTTGGAAATGAGTCGGAGGTTTATAATTAGAAATGTTCAAGTCCAGCCTTATAGAGAGTTAGGAGCATTAGGGCTTGTTGTGTAAGTCTGTCAACGTTATTTATTTTTATTTTCCTTTCTCGCTAATGTATTTTTTCTCTTAAGGAATGTCTTGTTTTTTTTTTTCAGTAAGAAAGTGGCAAATGCCTTGGGTGCCTCCGTCATGAGCTCTCGCAAGTCCAGCGAAGACTGATTTGTAATTTTATGAAAAATTCCGTGTGGTTCCATATTTTTCATGGAGGCTTTATTTACTATTAGTGAAAATCATGTAACATCTGGTTCCAGTTTATGACCACATTTTTCTCTTCAGTAAATACTTAAGTACTTGTTATTTGTGTAATAACATAACTTCCAGAGCTACTTAAATCCTAGTCAGTATTCATGTCAGTACATATGGTGAGTGCTGTGTATCTCATATGGAATTCAACTGGTGAATCCAACCTGGTTCCTACCCTGCAGCTTTTATTATATATAATGTTTAAATGATGTTGATAGTGAAGCTGGTCTTGTCAAACAGATTATTTCAAATTTATTGTGAATAATAAAAAAAGCTTTATGATTTTTCTTTCTAATTTTTTCTGGTTTTCATTCCGACCAGACCCTCCCACTGAACTGTTCCAGCTCACATCAGATTTTCCTATACCTGGTTATTGCAATTGCCATACCATCGACTTATGAGCCTATCCAGTAAATAAGAGACGTCGAATGTATATAATTGGTGTGAGAGCTGAAATTTCACACATCATAATTATTCTAGCAGAGAAGGCCATTCTCTAACAGAATTATGTGCTGGCAAAAATACCTCGGGATTTTTGGCCTACCACACCAATTTTCCACAATATACAAAGGGTCATTGAATTTTAAATTTCTTGAAAAAAATATGGTCGCCAAATTCATGGGAAAATGAGCCAGGTATTCTCTGCTCATGTTTTTAAAATACTCAAAGATTTTTATCCTGTTAAACTCCACCTTTTAACTTGGAGGTTTGATTGTTGTTACACAAACAAATGGCCATTTAAGGCTGGCAACCGGTTAAGAAAATCTTAAGAAAATTCAAGGTAAATTTATTTTGACTGTTTTCCCGCCATTTACAAAAATATTTCCAGTAATAACTCAACCTTTGATTAAATTCTGAAGATGTTGTATGTTGTATGTAGGCACAACGTATGTGGCGAGGTTTACAGTTAACTACAGTTAACCAGGTTACTCCTTTGCTCACTAGATGCCTGTCACTACCCCGGCTCACACCAATACCTCACCAAATAAAACAATAACCTGCATACGTTAATTATTTCTACAAACAATATTCTCACATTTGTACGTATGTAAGTTACACGATTAACTTTTTTTCCTTCTCCTTTTTAGTTAACAATCGATTTAATCTCATAATTACATAAAATTACATATACAAGCACAAAACTAATAGCACAAAATGCAATCTATAAACACTCATGCATCCATGCATTTCCAATTAACTCTCACATAACACATGATAACATGACAGATGATCAGCCGTTACGAAAACACTTTCTTTATTTACGAACCAAACCGCATATCACCCATGTTACACGTACATCCCACCTCATACCCCATACCAAGAAAGATGAAATCTAAAAAAACATTTCTTTCCTCCACACAGCTCTCAAATGTCAAATTGATAAACAGCTGACAAAGCAAAACAACGAAAAGATTTTTTTTTCTAAGAAATCCAACACACAAAGTTTTCATATATCAGAAGCATAAAAATCAAATGCCTGAAAAATATATATTTTCTAAAATCATGCCAATGTCCATATACAATGAACGCCCATTTTTAGCACGGCATTATCCTCGTGATACTAATTACTTTCATAGGAATAGATCCAAGCTATTCGCTCTATAAGCTACATCTGAAGGAGCGTGCTTACGTTCGCACGTGCACTCCCATTACTCACCATTCAGAGATAACAAATGGAATAAATAGTCGTAGTTATTATTAATTCCAACGTAATTTCCACCACAAACAATGCAAATTACTATACATTAAATTATGACATTTACTCTAAAATCCGAACCTTTGTATTACCACACACTCTCTAATAAAGCTAAGATTTGTACCAGTCCATTAAGATTCTGCTAATCGCTCCCGAACGCTCTGCATAGGTATACATACTATCACTCCGTTAGAGCAACATGGAAACTTGCGTGTAGCTCTAGTTTAAACAATATATTTGGTTTATTATTTCGCAACATACACATATTTTATCAACTATTTCAAACTGTCTTTAAATACTCATGAGAGTTTTATTTACCGTTGCTGCGCTCCGTTGCGCAACATATGCCATGGACATCTGTATTTACAAATCAAAAGTATTACGTATACATACTTGTTTAGATACTATCAGAAAAAACACCAAGAACAACGAGATAATTTGTTTTTGTTCACAAAATCCTTCCTCATGTGTCATGATTTTAACTAAATGAACTAAACATGTCAGTTCAGCTAAGGTTAAATTCAAACTTGAACGACACTTCCTTGCCTTATCTTATATCCACACGTTCCTCACGTAAACATTTATCATCAACTCGTACTCTTTCCTTCGACCCTTTTTTAATGACTAGAAAATACGTTTTTTATAATCAATTATTATAGCACACACAAGAAATAGCCATTAAAAAGTTGTACTAGATTAAATTTAGAGCTGACGCTCATCAAGAATTTTTCCCTCACTTCCCAAACATTCCCTACGTTAATGTCTGGGAGATTGGCTCAGCATAAAATCCATGAATGTCTCAAGATTTTTTTTACAATTTCCGATCAATAACTGATGTATAAATAACGAATCTTTCCATTTACATCATTCATTCTTCACGGGAAATAAGCAAGTCAGTTGACGATTTAGGGCTTGTAAATATATGTACTTTTCCGCGATAACATGAAATCGTTTGGGAGTCTAAAGTCCATTAGAGATAAATAAGCAGGCTTCTTGTTAATATTGTTTTTGTGTATATTTTTGCACAATTCGCAATTTGAAACCATTGTGTGTAGTATAAACTTTGTATTCCGCTAATCTCTCTCTATATATGATCTCTCTTATTCGCTCTCTATATATATAAGAGCCTACACAAGTTCAGGGAAGGGCAGTTTAGAACGGAAGCTCAACGTTTCATGTCCTTTGTACGTTGTACGTTGGTCGTGGTCCAAAAGTGTAAACTAATCTGCTGGCAATAATTAACATAAATTCCAGGAGAGATAAATATATGTAAAAGGAAGTACGTTGGGGAAAATACAGTTCACTCCTTGAGTGCACCTCTGTTTCGTCAGTCAGTCAGTTCTACGCTTCACCTCTTGTTAAGAGGAGCTGTGAAGAATAATTTGTATTTGTGGTGGAACCAAAAATTGGAAAGGGATTTTTCATAAGACGTGTAGTAGTATAGTTTCTTTTGTTACTCTACAATGGCCACGATAGAGGCAGTGGGCTGGGACATTACTTTGGGCCTTGCTGGCACTGGCATTGGAAGGTTGTTTTTGTGTAAGTTATTTATTTCTTTAAAATTTTTCCAAATCGTAGTGTAAAGGTATAAGTTATGTACGTATATGTACAACATGTGCTTGAATTTTCGTGTATGTTCAGGGCACATGCGCATATGTGCTCGGCACCGAAGGCTCTATAAAAAATCCACCTTGAAGTCATGATTAAAAGTACAGGGGTTTGCCAATATAGACCGTGTGTAGAATTTAGAATGGTAATAAGTATGTATACATGAACAGCTGTGAGACGTGAGCCTTCTGCAAGCAGTGCAAGCTTTTGACTTGACTGTGTGAGTGGCTGCAACTGCAAGCTATTATAAGGCAATGTTCAGGTATAATCAACGTTGAGAATGTTGTACTGCGGTGTATAGGGTGCAAAGGCTGGGGATGGTTTATTTTATATTGAGAGAATTTGGTGTGGAGAGGTATGTTGTTAATAATCTTGATGACACTATTTTTTATGTATTCAGGGGCGACAAGTGCGTGTGAGAATTCCGTGCCGGAGTTCATCGATCACGTTGGAATCAAAGCCTTTGGTTACCTCTATGAGTATGGAGATTGCGGCATTTTGCGAACAAAGGTATAAGAGAGTAATTAATTATGATGAGCATTGTCACCCTCTCACAAGTACCATACAATTGAATATTGAATCTCTACATTGATCTTAATTATCTATGACTCCTTGTATATATGATTGTGGCTTTTTTTATATTGTATCATTTAATAATTCACAATGAAAAACAGGTGCCGAGCGATGGGAATCCGGTCTCAAAATATCCCACGTTCAGTCTCCGAGCGGTGGAAAAAGTAGGCGAGACGAGTAAAACACGAGAAGAATTCGAGTCATGGATTCTTGAGCAAAACAGAGGGGAATATCAGTAAGAGAAAAAAAACCACATAACAGAATATACTTATGATAACTATTGAACCAAACCATGGGATTTTTTTAGGACAATGGAATGTAAGTTTGGTTTATGTTTGAATGAACTTTTTTTTATTTTTAGTGGCAGCAAATACAATATTGTTGGTCAAAGTTGTATTAGTTGGGCGATGGAAGCTACCAAATTCCTAGGGGTGACTTATCCTCCGAATTGGGACAAAATCGTTAAATACGCCCATTCGCAGTGAGTTCATTTATACATAATGTAGTTATATGGAGTTTTCATTTACATACTGAATTGTTATTATTAAAGCTGTAAAATTTTTATTGATTGAAAATTTATTCTTATTGCAGCAAAACTATTGCAAGTGCTCTTGGAGGTTCGATCGTCACCTCTCGTCAAATGAGCTTTGAGCCTTTGGGAACCTATGAGTAATAAGTTCTTGACTTGTGCTCTATCTATACTGATAAAAATCTATGTATCGCATTTTTTATTATTTACGCCATAATCATTCAGCTGTGACTTGTATTGTAACGATCTCTAGTTCATAATATTATGTATGTTCTGCTTTACTGTACATATTCTATATTTATACCATTACATGAATAATGACCATACACTTGTTTTTGTTCTTAAATATACTTATTGAGTAATGTAACACACTCAACATTGTGAGCGTCAATATACGCAACATTTTTTTATTTGACCTATTGTAACTAATACGCAGGCAAAATTCCTTCCAATATCTGCCAATAATAATCTTGTATTTACGTTGTATTTACTCCAAATGCAAATAAACAAGTTGCAAGATAAAAACAAATTCCTGGAATCACTCCACGAAGCTACTACCTCGGCAAACTCATCTATATCTGTACCCATAAATGTGCGTACCAGATGCTCTCTGTCTCTCTCTCTCTCTCTCTCTCTCTCTCTCTCTCTCTCTCTCTGCAGCCCATAAACCTCCACTCTTGACCTATACTTTTAACACACGAATTAAATGAAGCCATTGATTTGAGCCGAGCATCATGTTTTTAACGCTATACAATCTTTGTGAAATCTGAACGACAATCTAGAAGTGTCTGTATTCAAATAGACGGTGGAAAAATACTTAAATTCTACCTTGGATCCTATACCTGCGTCTTTAAGCTTTAGGGTACTTCAAATAATTAGACGACCAAGAACCTATAAACTTTCCTTCGCTCCTAATTCTTCTCAAACAATGATAATAATAATAATTATTGTATTAAATACTTTCCTTAAACACACATTACAAGATTCAAACAGCATAACACTACAACCATTTACGCAGGTGGATAACCTCAGGTCGATGGTACAAACTGTACAAAATGTTGTCCTTAGATTCAATTCAAATAAAATAACTCTGTACAAAAAAACATTCAAGTTGAACAAATAAAATTATCGGACCTAGACCTACTAAACCCACAACCTAACGGACCGTTTTATGTAATAATGAAAACATTGAAAAAATGTGTTTTAAAATTCTACATAACACATACGCAATAATTTTTTTGACCTCTTCTGCATTATTAACAAAATCCTATAAGCTTTAATAACATGGAAATATAACGACATTAATTCTACGCAATCTATCCCCCATTAATTAATTAACCATGAGATTCTCCTCTGTAAGAATTCTCTAGGAGCTCAGGCTATTGGCTAAGAACAAAGCTCATTTGCCCATGTAATATTCATATATATGTAATAATATTTATCACACGCATAATGTCACCTTTAAAAAAATCTGCTTATATAGTTCTAAGAACTAACGAAGTAGCTAAGTAAGTTGACCAGCAAACCAGGCACACAGGTTCCTTGAATAATCTATAATGATATGTATATAGATATATACGTAATGTAATAATCTCTACGTTAGAAGAAACATTTTTTATACATTAAACGCACGCCATCCCAAAAGTACTGTAAAATCATTGCAACATTTAAAGGTTGACCCTACCAGGAGGGTGAGACTTGAAAATATATGCATACTTAAGCACTGGGTCATATGTACGCCCATCTATGCCTACAAAAATTCTAACAGACTCGTCCGTGGAGATTCGGCTACTACTCAATTCTTTTATTATGAATAAATGCTTACCTCTCAACTCGCTCTGAACATCTTTTTTACTTGAGAAAAAAATTATATGAATCGTTATTGATTGCAATAGACTTGTTTTCGAATTTACTTACTTTACTGCAATGACTTTCTTCTCTCTCTCTCTCTTTCTAAGTCAGTCAGTCACTTGTTGTGATTAATGCCCTAGGCCCTTTACAGCTGCTGTTGTTGCAAATTCCCCTGCTCCTGATGCTGCATCACTTTATACAAGCAAGACTCATTGAAAAATCTTATTCATCCAATTGCTATATAACCAACCGCCGATCTCATGTAAAAGTACAAAGGGATGAGGAAATCCTGTGGTAAAGATAGTAAAAAAGATTTACATAAATTTACATCTTTCTCTTGTATACGAAGACACAGAAATGTGTAAATACGTGTTTGTATCTATATTAAATTTTATAAATAGTTTTCCTCTCTTCATACTTTTTTTATCATATACAAGTTACAATAAGGGACAGGATGATGGGGCAAGAGTATGAGCATAGTAATCATCCTCTCATTAAATGCTAAACTCAAGTTTTGCAAATTCATGTTGTTATATTCTGACGTATAATGTTATTGAGTAAGGACTTGTTTTCATGACATTACCAATTATAAGAATTAGTATTGTGAAAAATACAAGAATCTACATACACATTTGCAATATTGTAGCATAGGAAATGTACCGTTTATCATGTCATTTGAGTCGGATCTGTGAAAAAAATTTAAAGGAAGTGGGTTTTTTTTTCACGTTAATTTTTTTTGCTCCTGAGAGCCTTTCTTTTCTCATCCGTGTCTGTTATTAATTCAGGTGAAGCTCTCTTGGTCAGGGAATGGACGACGGTACATGTGTAGTAAATTATTAGGTAATTTTTCCATGTCGAGTGTGTCTTTGGTGTTTGAGATCCTCCATATATTACAACAAAAGTTCCTTTGTATAGTTATATAGCTCGAAATAATAATAATAAGTAACAGTAACAATTATATTCGGAAAAAGGAGGCTGAACAAATGAATTAGTGTATAGCAAAAAGTCCCACGAGAATTTAAGCAAATTACAGTTGTAATAGGATTTTTCTCCATCCATGTATGTATCTATGTACCTATTGATTCTCATTGGTTAATTAATTTTTCATGTTGGAGCTATAATATTACACGGGTACACTTTTATAGTACAGTCGTGTAAGTCACAGTAATAATCTGTATACGTATAATTATGTTCTAGTATTGCAAATCTATTGCAACGTATGGGGTAACGGTCGCATGAAAGTTCAAAAAATGCAGTCCTCTAAATGTTGCTGCTGTTACACTGCTGCTCCTGCTACTGCAACACAATATCTTTAATAGCATATGTGTATATTTAAAACAAGCTCTCCTATTCTATGCTTCTATTACATATGATCTGCAAGATGAGATTTCCAATTAATTGCACGTAATCTACAGCTTAATTACATGATTATTCATGGGACAAAAAAGCTATATAGTCAATATTAGCGACGAGTGCCAACAAGGATTTTTCAGGTTAGTTTTTTTTTCATTGTAACAAAGCTAGCTACGATTTCATGCATTAAATTTATATGAACACTACTTTAGATGCATTTTGTGTCCCCCCATTTTACATACATGTTTATAATATATAAATGAAATAGACTTTGAAACTAGAAGTGTAATTGCTCATCTATTTAGCATATGTACATCCATTGACCGAGATGTGGAAAAAGATAGGGACTCTATGATGCAAAAAAAGAGAGACAAAGAGACAGGTGATCATCTGAATATTAAAACATTCGATATTATCTCTCGAGTCAGTAAACTCTTGCCTATATTTTATTCTTACTTATGTATTTGGTTTTTTCTTAATCCAAACATGTTTCTTTTCTTGGCAATACTCGAGTGAATGCACTTTTGTACTACAAATTTAATACAAATACCAAATATCATTAATCCTCTCATATAGAATGACACATCCCAAAAACCTAGTGACTTTATGCACTTGATAAGGACTCATTGTGAGGTTTAAAAACTAAATAATTTTAACCAAAAACCTATAGTGATCTTTATGCACCTGCTCACAATCACTCTGAGGTTTAAAAATTAAACAATTTTAACCATTAATTTGCCTTTCTTTCTACAATCAATAACTATTTCTCTAAACTTGAAACCTAATTTGTAGAATTGACTGAGCGGCTTGAATTTATGTTCGGGGAAGGATTTCGACAATTGTTGTTGTTGTTGTTGTTATTAAAAAATCATTTGCAAAATTACACTATAGATATTTCTATTATAGATATTTGTAACCCTAAAGGTGTGGTTCTTTCAAAATGATTCATCTATATGTGTGACAGTTTTGAGGGTCAACTATCCCTCCTATGTATAAGAATAAATGTATATGTAAATGGTGATAATCTTTACAGTTCATTTAACTTGTCCTGGTTCACCTAACCATTGTGGTTATATTTCTATTTAAATTCCCTTATACCAGTCATAATTACATTTTTCTTTCCTAACCATAGACAATAGTGTCATCATGGTTCTTGGAAAGAGCCAAACTTGGCTCCAATAGTTAGTCAATTGAAACTTTGGGCTATTGTTTACTGAATATGATAAGCATCTTTTATATTATTGCAGTAATAATTATTTACTCTCGTACAAACAAGCCCAACGATAAGAAATCGCTCAAAGGGCAAAGAAAAGTGTGATCTTTGTGGCAGTGTGTGTGTGTGTGTGTGTCTCTCTATTCTAAATAACAAGAGAAATAGTAAGTTGAATGATATATGGGGATAAAAACATGGATAATAAAAACAAGGAAAATCAACCTGAAAAAACATATATATAAATTCCTTTATAAACATCATGCAGATACTTTTATAAGTATTTACAAAGGAATAGGAAGTTTTAAAGCTCGTTAGATCCTTTGCCACCTTTGAATTAATCTCAATTGTGTATTTATTGGCGACTCATATATTATCACGATAGGTTAAATGTATTCAATAATATATTGTTTATGCAAAAAAAATTTACATGTAATGTATACGTTTGCATATTGCATAGAATTATTAACAAGAAAAACAGAAATCCGCATATATTTACATTTGAGGAACTTATTAGTCTTTCAAAGGAATTCATATCCTATAACACACACACACACTCACTCACTTACACACATACAAATTAGAAAACCTTAGAGTCATCCGTCTATGCATCTCTCAAGGGGTTAGAAGATTAAAGAAGGGGAAAAAATTATATTCCTGAAAGAAAGTGAAATTTCACATGTAAGTAGAAACTATCATGACTTTGGGATCCCAATACTTTTTTTATTTTCTACTAGCAAAATCTACCCATACGGACATATTGTACATGAATAACATATACAGTCACATATAGTCAAATATACCATATTCCTTTAGCTTTATATTCACACATGTATAAGTTTTGCATTACAATTTATAATGTCATGCTACATAAGTCATTTGAAAAATCAAAGGCTCTTTTGCTATACACAAGAATAAGAGGTCTCAGAAAACGTGCATATATAATTGACATAGCAAAACTATCTACAAGTTAATAATCATTGAACAATAGTTCTTTTGGATTCACACGCTGTTAAATAATAGTTTCGGAGGGTGCTCACTCACACACACACACCTTACACCGCTTTACTGCACTTTTTTTATCCCTCTCTGCTTAGTGCTCAGTGCTCTCAAATACAGAAGAAATTCTCTCGCGAGTCAGGAACGCAACCTCAAATCTGGTTCTTATTGTTACGGTGCATTTGGGAAGGTAAACACCGCAGCTCGTGATACTACTGACTTAATACTTGGAGTAAAGTGTATTGTATATATAGAGGCAGTCATTACTATTACCTCTATAGTATAGTGTTGGGTGTAGGTGTGTGTGTGTGTGTGCCACATGTAGAGGTAAAGACACTTCCATGTATTACCGCATTCTTAAGCCGAACTTGCTACTACGAGGATAACGTTAAAAGAACCTAGATTTTATAAATGCAAGAGTCAGAAACATTATAAGAGTGGAAAAATTTGAGTGAAAAATTTTTAGAGTGTCAAATACTTATTTGAGCAAAACGAAAAATTGCAAAAAAATAGGTCTTTAAAAATATTTACACACACTTTTATTTCTTGTCATATAGTGTTGGATTTCAGGGTGAATTTTGCAAGTGCTTCTGATTCGTTATATTTTGTTGTCAAAAAAAAAATCAAGACGGAAGAAGGATATAAAGTAGAGAACTTTCTTTAAAAATTGCTAGGATAAACATAGATAGTTGTTGTCCCATAAAGATAATAATAATAATTATTACACAGCTTTATTTTTAAACCTTTAAGACCCCCACGGTAGAAGTTAAAAAGGAATACTTGAGCGTAAATTAAACATGCAAATAGGGAGGAAATAAAAGACGAAAGAGGTAATTGTTTGGTAAATTTTTCTGCTCTCATAAAAGTAATCAGATTGTGAAGAATGAGAGAGAGAAAAAATTCTAAGGGTTTATAGCATAGCTTGACGTGTGTGTGTGTATGTGTGTGTGTGTGTATAAGGCGCATGCATTTATTACCATGTAGTTTGGCTCATTTTGAGTCGGCCAGCATATAGTTTACAAAGGTATTGAATATGTATGTGAATAGCTTTGTTATATAGTAAAGTAAATTGTAAAACCAATGCAAGCAAAAGTATACAAAAGTTAAGTGCAATAATACAAGAAAATCGTCCAATGAAAAAAAAGTGGTGTAAGAGAAATCATAATTTTTTTTCCACCAAATGTTTTTTAATGTGCATTCCTTGTTATTTTATCGAATGAATATATACATATATGGGACTCAGTCGTAATATCGTGCTGGTACTAAAAAGCGGCATAATAGTATAATGTAGAGACACACACGTATATGAGTTAGTATATAAGAGGAGCAAGTCTGTCAACCATAACCATAGCAATGTTGATTTATTTCCATGTGCATGCTTGCATGTCAAGTCTTTTTTCTGTTACACTTTTTCCCTTAAAAAATCCATCTCATTGGAATTTTTCTTACAAGATTACAACTTTAGCATAGATAAAATAGGAGAACTTAACCTCACCATTGTACTTCATGCAGTATACAGGAATGAGTAATGTCCGTATAGGAGGAAATTAATGGTGGATCAAATTTTGAAGAGCTTTTATTTATCCATTAGCATTCCCAAAGGGTAGAAGTGTATAAGTTCCTCAATAGGATTTGTACTTGGAAGGTCGTGAGGCACGTAGGAATTTTTGGCTAGGCTCCCATTAAGATATTATTTTACTTGCAGTAAAATTTGTAATAATAGTAATTTTCCAAGGTAACGGAAATTTAAGAGTGGCTGTAAGAGTGAAAATTTTACAATGTACTTTTATTTTTACTTTTTTTACAGGAAAAAATTTCTAGCTTCTCAAAATAATAATATTGAGTAAGATTTTGGAAAGGACAAATTATTATTGGGGAGGAATGGAAAGTTGAAGGGAGTTTTTATTTAGCTTCGGTTGCCATTCAAAGGAATAGGAAAAAAGACTCTTCCTATTTATAGGTAAATAC
>JAQFXU010004770.1:0-12837 GCA_034693705.1 Spatulosminthurus flaviceps | reverse complement strand
TAATCGAAATGAGCCTTACCTCCAATTTGATTTTAAAACTTTCTATTTCCTTTTCAAATTTTTCAGCTACACCTCGAATTTCATAATTTTCACATTCAAGTTCCCCTATTTGCTTTTCCAAGCTCCAGCATTCCACAACGGGGCTAAGCTTATTTGCACTGTTTAATGATTCGCCCAGCAACTCTTCGTACTCCTTAATTTTATCTTGAATTTCCCGGAGCTTGTCGTCGTTGATTTGCCTTTCCAACTCGTACGAAACCCTTTCTTCTGACAACTTATTTGTCCAATAATCTTCTGTCTTCTCATATTCAACGGCCAGTAAATTTAAATTAGATTCCAATTCGTTTATTTGGTTCTGCAATTGAGATTTTTCTTTGGTCAGTTCATCTAATTTGATTTGGAATTCTTTGTCTACGTCATTATCGACGACTTCTGTCTGTGTAGACTTTTGCACAGTTCGCTCCAGAGTAGTTTCGCTTCTTCCCACAGTTAACTTGTCTATATTTGCAGCGAATTTCTCCTCACTCTGTAACGAAGCCATTTGAATTGTCTGTGGCTGAATGTTGAATGAACTCAAACTAGGCATTGGACTGGTATCTCCACCTCCTTCGTCTAATTATAAAAACAAGGAGAATTACACGTATAGGCAATAGTTTCGGTGACATTCTGTGATTGGGTTTGCTTCAGAGTTAATTATAACTTAAATCTGCTCTGCGTCCAAATAGGTTGCTATGTAGGCTATAGTTTACAACACCATATGCATACAAAGTACGAGTAAGTGGAGACTCACCTTCGGTTCTATGCAAACATGGATTATTTAACCCATTTGCTGCAAAAGCGTAGCTGAGTTTGAAATTCTTGAAGTCCTCTTTGATGAAGGTCAATTGTGAGTTTAGCTCATCATTTGTTTCACGAAGTTGCATGACTTCGGACTGTACAAGATTCAATTTCTCTTCATTCTTTCTGTTCGACTCAATCGACTTCAATTCCATTTCTTGCAACTGAAATACAATGAATTATTTAGTTCACCCAATTAAATCTTTTACAGAATATACATCACCTGTACTACTTCAAGTGATGACATACCACCGCAAACAATATATTTTAATAGCATAATCTGAAAGCATACGACACAACAAGCGTTAATCAAGGGCAAAATAAAAACAACTCACATTTTTTTGAATATTTTGGTAAATAAAAATTTCGTTCTCTAGTTGTGCTTTACTGGCCTGTACGATACGCAGATTGTCGTTCAAGCGGTCAATTTCTTTTTCTAACACTTTATTTTCCTGCAAAAATAAATAGCCTTTCACATCAGTAAAAGAGAATGAGCTTGGTTACAGAAAAACATAAAACTGAAAGCCCGCCGTTCAATCCGAATGGAGGAAGCTTTATGAGAAAAAGAGATTAAAGTTCTGACAAGATAATTAACTCACACTCTGTAGCCTGGTCATTTCCGATTTGGAACGAGTTTCCTCAGTCTTGAATGAATTGATAGTAGTCTCAAAATCCCGAATGTTTTCCCCCATGATACTTTTCTCCGCATTGAAATCAGATCGCAACTGTGCTATTTGTTCCTCATACTTATGCATTAAATTATCAATCAGGATTTTGTTATTCAGTTCCAACTTTGTATTCTGTTCATCAATTTCCTGAGCTAGTATCTGAGTATGCTTGGTTAGTTCATCATTCATGGACTGTAACTTGTTCCTCTCATGAGTGGTGGTTTCTAAGGATGACCTAAAAACAACCACAAGTTTTATTTCCGTTCAGTTATATTCACAATTGGAAATATTGATTTTACCAACACATTCAAAACTAACAAGCATGCAAAAGCTTCGTAAAATTTACAAACTATTCTCACTTCAAAAATTGAACTTCAGATCGGTACATCAAAATCGCCACCTGAATCCACGGTTGGACGTTTTTACTACTGTAGATTTCTTCCTCTATACATTTTTCAATATCACTCAGATCCACTTTTGATTCATAATTAGGTTCAATACCAAAATGGTTAAGAACTTCCAGCCCCAATTCCGAGCTCAATCCAATTGACGACCAATAGTCCAGCAGTATCTCGACTTTTGTTGACCTACAATAATCATGTACACAACACTTAGCCGGCAAAATTCACAACACCGCACCGCAATGTCACCCCCCAGAAAAATAAAAAAAGTATCCCTATATACAATCCATCAAAAAAAATCCTCAAAAACATCATCCAAGTTTAAAATTCAAGAAACTTACCCCGATCCCAAAGGGTCCAATAATGAAAAGGAAAAATTGACCCCCGCATCCTTTTCATTATTGCCACCACTACAACCCGTAGCACCACTCGATCCCTGTCCTCTGATTGTAAGTGACTTAAAACTATTACTCCTAGACCCCGTCACTTTCTTCTCGGGTGAAGACCTCGTAGAACTTGCCCCCGAAGACGGTGCTGTTCCCATGTTTTTGAGCATGAAGCACAAATTTGAAATACTGACCCTCCCGTCATGATTCATGTCCAACTCTTCAAACAAATCTTTCATCGTCTATATACAAAAGAATATTCCCAAAAACAAACCATATCAATAACATTTACATTTTTTTCCTTCACACCCAACACACATAATATCTCCCTATCCATACAAATGTCTACCTTCACCAATACTCAGTAAATATTACTACTGCACCAACCTCCATAAAAAAAAGCCACACAAAACAAGTCAACCTACAGACAGATCCATCCCATAATAGATACTATTACACCCTTAAAATTAACAAGTAAAATCCACATTGAGCAATTTACTTACCTCATCCGAGATACAGAAACCAATACAACGACAAATAATATTTAGCTGTGACTCATCCAAGTAACCATCCTGAGCTAACCCTAGTCTCTGACAAAATTCTAATAACTGCTCCTCATTCATAATGTTACTATCCTCAGTTTCCATACTACTCCCTAATTACCACTAATTAAAATATTTCCTCAAAAAGAGTCAAAACCATAAAAATAATAACAATAATTTATTTCCTTATCGTGTGTGAATAAAACACTCCTAAAAACCCTTGCTCTCTCCTGATATGTAAATATTTTTGTTCCTTCTTCCCTTCCCTAAAGCACTTGGTATTAAGGAAATAGATTTCAATTGGACGGACTTAGTTTCCCAAATCAGAATTAAATTTTGCATGTCACATTGAGTCTCTCAACTAACACACACACGTAAAATATATACTCAACTCTCACAACAACACGTCAATAATAGGAAATTCTGTTTTAAGGCAGCTCTTATGTCTCCGTATACCCTAAAGCATATATAAATTTTTAAAGGCAGAGATTAATTCATCTATATGCTTGTATTATAAGAAATTATCTTACGATAAAGACTCCACGGACTACACACATCATATCTTATGTCTTATCTGATAATTATAAACTCGTGAGTCTATATATCGTTTGTGTGTGTGTGGATGTTTGTGTGTGTGTGTGTGGGTGTGTTACACTTTTATAAACCTCGTCAATTAAATCCCTTTTTCGTTTCATTCGACAAGTGCCATATTCAATGAAAGGAATATAGACTCCATTCAATCGAAAAAAAAACAATTATGCTACATCCTTTCGGCTTTATGTTACTTACAAATCCACACACTGATGCTCCAACTATATACAACTATGGCTGGGCTAATACTATTAACAACATGTTCAAGTCCACATTTAAACGTAGTGTGTTCTCTAACTCTAATTCTTATGTATACATTACAAGTATACATGAATAAAAATAAACCTTGTGATAATTTTTAGTGCACCTTTACACTGTATATACTTATAATATCTGTAGGGGTAGGTATTTGAATGTATTGACGTTGAAAAAATTGTACTTGACTTGTGCGATACTTATTTTATGTAAAGTTATTTATTTTCTTTAACTCTTTAAATTGTCAGATAAAATACTACGTCGTTTCGTTTCGTTATTATTATTATTATTATGATAGAAGTAAAAGCCTATATAGCTCCAGTTTTACTAATACTTTCGCAAAATTTAATCAATAAAGTCAAGTTTGAATTTTCCTTCCTTCCTGCACACAACCCTTAGGGTAGCTCCTATCCTTTATGAGGTGAACGTAAAGAGTTAAACAATAAAAGAAGGGCAGAAAGGAGAAAAGTCATACCACTGATACCACTGTATCTCCGTCGGAACGTTTAGTACGCATTTCTGTGGATTTATTTTGTCTGGTGTAGGTCCAGGTAATTTGTCAGTTTGGATGGAGAAAAAATTTTGAATAGGGTTTTTTTGTACGATTGGAACTTCAATGGTGGGAGATGGATGGTGGAAGTCTCACCGGGTGAAAACACTGGAGAAAGTTGTCTGAATTGCTAAGAATTTAAAAATCTTATTGATTGACCTATAATGGAGCCGATGGAGGTGGTAGCTGCCTTTGAATGTGCTTTTTGGAAACTGTGGAGCCTCTTGGGGTATTTCGATGTAAGGAGGTCCGAAACTTTTCTTAAGGGGAAGTTCCGTAGGAGGAAGGGTTTGTAGAATAAATGGTGTTGGGATTATTTGTATGGAAGGTTGAAGTGTATGATTTTTTTTAGCAAATTTCGGTGGTTTTTTAAATGTAAGGCGAGACGATCTCTCGAAATGAGAGACCTTGTTGTGAGAGATTTCTTGAGTGTACATTGTATATGTATTAGTTAGCAGTTACCTTGCTTATATGTGTACGTATGTACGTGTGTTGTAATTATGTTGTGTGTGCATGTAAATGCTGAACTTGGTCACGCTATACGTTCACTCATGCGGTTTGGGTGAATGAATACAGTTGTCCATTTGGTTTTTCAGTAATTCTTTTCAGGTCTGGTAACATAAGCATACATAAATATGTATGTACATACCAAATTCGGCTGGCGAGTAAAGCTATTTAGGTGGACTGTTGAATACAATAGAAAAATAAAAAAGAGGTTGAAATCAGGAATTCTTTTTAAAACATTGGGAAGGTACTGTTTGTATGAATCTTAACTTACTCAGCGGAAATGAGTATTTTCAATGTAGTAAGTATAGGGATATCTACTATTTTGCGATTTTGAAAAGGTAGTGTCCTCAAAGGTTATAGAAACCTCAACTTTGTGTGATGATTGGTATTGGTAGTATCGATTGGAGCAGGAGCATGTAGTGTTGACTTTGATAGTTTGTTGAACTTCAAGTTAGAACTTTGTGGGCTTTATACACTCGAAGAGGTTGACTTATGAGAGGAGAAGTGAATATATCAGGTAACCGTGTATCTAAAAATCATATACCTTCCGTGCATCCTAAAATGCTCATGACGGTCATTAAAGAATGTCGTAAAGATTATAAGGTGTATTTTCCTCAGCATTTTCCATATACATATAAATTGTGTGGATGTATGGACACATATGGTTTTCATGAATTGGGGGCACCTTGCGAAGTGAATCAAAGTAAATGAATTCGTGAATCATTAGTATTACTGCAACATCGAGTGCTCACCTACCTTCTTCTGCATTTTTTCGTTGGCTTGAGTCCAACCTGACACTTACTGCTGCCTACGATGACAAAAGTGATTTTTTTCGAGAACTTGCCAAAAGAGCTGTGAGAGGAGAGGAGTTGTGACGTGAGACATGCACCGGGCAGGACTCTTTAGTATTGCTTACTTATGAGTATATTTATTTATGTCGTGTTCAGCTCATGCTCACTTGTAGCAAATATACATGTGTACAATTTAAATTAAAGTTGCTTTTAATTTTTTTTAAATGCCTTCCTTGTTCCCCTTTGCTGGTGCAATGGAGAAGTAGAGCGTTTAAGCTATTTCCTGATTAAAGCCGGCCAATTACTGTGTGAGACTCTTTCAACTTCTGGGCTTCGTAGTCTGTCATAGTATATGACAACTTCGTGGAATGAGAAAAAAATCCATAAGGGTTTCTCTGGTTATTATAAGTCGTTGAATGCAACAGAAGCTGTAGTGAAGATGTGTTGACATTTTTTGAATACATTATATTGTATGGCATTTATGTAGAATATGCAATTCATGCAGGAATGGGGCTATTAATGGGCCGTGCATAGGATTTATTTAATTTAGATTTGTGAAAGACTTGACACTTGACCGATGATAGGATACATTTCAACATTTATGTTTTCAGAGTCGACTAACGCTAGGTATTGCTTGTGACTTTTATGTGCCTTCTCCAGCATTTTAAAGGCACTTTCAAACCCTTTAGAATAGCATTTGCCAATAGATTTATTTTTATTTACTAGCACATCCTGGGAGGTTTAGGACAAAAAGTACAAGGTAGAGGTGTACATCTGATCAAAAAAACTTGAAATGCGTTTGCAATAAGGCTGTTGATTCAAATATGTTTTTATAAATAGAATAAAAATAAGTACTGTCGACATTTTCAACATGGGCATGCAAAAACTTGTAAATTAATATGCTAAATGACATTTTTGAATATACGTTCCCTATTTTCCCAAAAGTTTTGCACCTATTAAAAAGTAAATAATTTTTTAGAATTTCATCGTATGTTCCTTATTCAGATAAGAGTTCAATATTAAAAATCATCGCTCCGCGATGATTTAAGATTTTAAGACGTTAGCTACGGCCATCTTCCTTTGCCCCCTTAAACGCATGATTTTTAAGTCATTTAAAAAATTCCCACGATTAACATAATGTACAACGTTTTCCAACCACTGCATTTATTTTGGGCATTTACGCAAATTGGTTCTGGGTTTGGGTTATGTAGTAATGTGGAGCAAATGTTGCCAACGCAATGTGGCAAAAGTCGCCAAGGGGTAAAAATAATAAACGTACCTCAGCGACGCAAACGATGTCAACATCAGTTTTTTACGAAGTTAATTGTAACGTGATGTATATGTGTAAAACATTTAATGGAAATCGGTTGAGTGTTTTCATAGAGAAAAATGCCTCCTAAACACACGGACCGCTTTCAACCAATGACGAACTTAGCCAAGGAATGGGCCTACTAATGAGCACAAACATTTTGAACGAAATTGGTCAAGCGCTTTTTAAGTTATCCTGGGGAGGGATCGCGGAAGTACGGACAAGGGTATTTTACAATAATACAAGTGGGCTTACACCGTCCTAAAAATGTACGGATATATTCTTGAACAGTTTTTTAATCAGTTTTCCCAAGTTTGGAATGGAATTCTACGGAAAGTTTTCAAATCAACTCCTAAGTTACGCAGCTACCACGCAGTTTAACAAAACCTTGCTCCTGAAGTTCAGAGGTTTCTCTGTTAAGTGTTCAAAACATTGCGAGTGCCACGGCACGGCACGGTAGGGGAAATCACCAACAGCTGATAGAAAGTGAATGTCTTCTCCTTTGTGACTAAATTTCCAAAACCGTTACTTAAGTGACGGTGCTGAGTTTACTTCAGTGAGTTTACTGTCCACTGAATTACCCTCATGAATGATGCAAAATTTATCGTAAAATAATACTATTTCGTCTTGAGGTAAACAACATTTGAATGATTTGGAAATATGAGAAATGTGATATTTGAGAGTAAAAAAGGTTACTGCTTGTACGTTTCCAAGCCACAATAATTGAAGCAGTATAAAAATATTTATTACTTTTCCGACTTATTCCTCCTCATTTCCCAGCGATTCACATATTCTATAGGATAATTCATCACACCTGACAATAGTATAAGGCCACCAGCCATGTAAAATGTCATATCAAAATTACCAGTGGAATCAAACAGTAAACCTGAAAATAAATTCACATATTATTACCACAACTGATACAAAATAACGTTAATGTATGTACATAAGCGTATTTACGCATTTAATTCTGTTCTTACTTTGTTAGTGTATTAGCACTTTGCTTTACATATTAAGAAAATATATTTTAGTACCAGCTAAAGGTGCTCCCCCCATGGCCGCTGCCCCTTGAAACAAGCACAAAAGGCCGAATGCATTTGTGAGCTTATTTAATCCCAGAAGATCCACTAAGAGAATTGACCGAAGACTGACGTAACATGCTGAAAATAAAAACAAACCATGGAATATATAATAATAATTATTGTAAAATTCAGGCAGGATGAGAAGAACGGGACACTCAGATTTTATGAATTTGCGGTCAGTTACCCATGGATAAACCAAAAACGGAGGAGTAGACCATAAATAGCCAATAATTATTCAGGAATGGAACGAGCATAGTTGCAATACCGCCTATCGTCAGTGCTGCATTATTCATCAACACAGCTTTTATCTCAGGCCTATCTGCCAGCCAACCACCTGTAGAAAAAATTGACAGAATTATTATCTTCACAACCCATTCAAGTTACTTTGCACCCGTTGGAATAATAATTTGTCTTACAAAAAACTCGACCAATAGTATTAGCGATCCCAATAACAGAAATCAACATTGGCGCGTCCGACTCGTCAACTCCTTTCTGCATTGAAATTCCTGGCAAAAACAGACAAGTTAAAAAATGGTGAAAAGCTGACCCGAAACCTGTCATCAGTTTTTCAGCATTTCAACAAACCTTTAAGGAAAATAAACGGAACGAAGAAACCAGCCATGGTGAATGCACCCGCCACAGCAAGAAGTACAAAAGTAGGACTCGCAAACAAACTGAAGTCCAGCATTTTTTGAACTACACTTAATCTGCAACAGCTCTTCCTGCCTTTTTCAATCGGCGTTTCCGGTTTTAATGCCTGAGAGGAATTTGTTCTAGGCTTACTAGCGACAATAGCCGACCACTCGACACTTGAAAAATGACCTTTGTCAACCTACAATTATTTAAGAATTTTAATGCAAATGATAGTTTTATTTATCTACCGCATCAAATTTTTGTAAGGTCTTACAGTTTCGGCATACTCGGGGATTCTCTTCATGCTTCCGCTGTAGAAGATATCATCTCTGTATAAGGCTTTATTTATGATATTTTTTGAGCTGACTCGAAGGATTCTAGAACGTGTCATTTCATCCACAAAATAAGTTGAATTCCCTATTTTAGTTTGTAGTATTGTTGATGACTGGTTAATTTCATTGACAGTCTCTTTGTTTGATTGCTCGTACAATGGATCGTCTATTGAAACAAAAGGGGAAATTGAAAAAAAAATCTTGGTCAGTTATATGAGCAGTAATTAATATTGTTTTTTCAGACTGCTTAATCTAATTGAATTACAAGTAGCATTTCACCTTCGTTCACTTCATTCTCCTCTTGAATTTCGACAAGATCTCCTTTGCCTCCTTTGCCCCGAACAGATGTCTGGGTATTTGTTCTAACCAAAGGCAAATCACCAATCATTAACATGGAGGGCACAGACATTCTTTTTGCTTGCTTATGCATTGGGCCGGGATTATTGAGAGACTGGGTTGAGGCTTTTCTGTTCTGAGCGATTAAGGCCCCAGGTGCATCATTTTCCACTGAATTAACCGAATCCCACTTTTCCATCTCACGAGCACGCTTGATTCTCATCAACAAAGGTGTGCCCTCTGGCGACGCAAAAGGTGTTACCTTTTTTTTCTCAGGACCTGTTCCATTGCTGGCTACAAATAAATTAACTTAAAAGTTATAATAGTACGAGACTTTGTATGTATACATGTACAAATTAAAATTTTACCTTTCTCAGGCTTTCCATTAGCTTTCTTTGGTTTCACCGGCCGGTACATAGCCCCACAGAAAATGCAGCAGAGAATGAGAGCAGCATGAATTACCATAGTAATTCTCCATCCAAATTTACTGACCAGGAAATAAGTTAATGGTGCAAAAACAAATGTTCCTACACCAGAGCCACAAATGGCAATTCCCGTAGCTAAAGCTCGATACTTCTCAAAGTAAAACCCAACAGCAATAACGGATGGAACGTACAGAAGATTGAATCCCATTCCCCCGATGATTCCATAAAATATGTACAGACTGTATAAATTGGGAGTCTCACGACATATGAAGTAGGCTGTCATAAATCCTATGCAACCCACTACAGCTCCAAGTATTGCAACCACCCTGAATCCAAATTTATTAGCTAGGGCTGACACAAATGGCCCTAAAAGATAAATTATATGAAGGAATGAAGAAACCGTAGTCAAAAGCTTTCAGCTCATACTTTAAATGTCCTTACCTCCCAAGAGATAGAAACCATTAAGTAAACTGCTTATCAAGGCAATATTTGACACAGTTACACCGGGTATCCCAGCCTCTTCAAAGCTTAGTCTTATAGGCTCAGCCATCAATCCAAAAGAGAATATGATTCCATCGACGACTACATTTGAAATGAATGATGCAAATGCCACTACCCAGCCCCAACCTCCGTCAGGAGCAATAATGATTTCTTCTGGGTCGATTTCCTCATCATCTGGACCAACAAGCTGTAAATACATAATCATTTTATGTGTCAAAAGGTTCTACGTACTTTTAAAAGTTTTAAACTAATATTCAATTCAATTAATGTCTTAATTTTTTAAATATCGAATTGTAGCCCGATTTAAAATTTCACGTGTGTAACACAATTTTTAACCACGTTTTTCTTTATTAACGATTTCTACAAAGTTTATTAATCGCCCATTGGGAATAATCCTTTTTCCTGAGCATAAATCAGTTTTTAAATCAGCAGGCACGCTTTTCCATATTTATATTAATTCTTCTCACCACTGATAGAGGCACTCAAAATTACCTTTCTATAACAAGCTTTCATTTCTATTTTGTTTACACTTTTTATTTCAAGGTGTGACACTCTGAATAAAGGAGATAAATTGTATAAATTGCTATTCGAATCTGCTTGTATGTACAGGCGTCACACCATGATTACACGTGTTTTCACAACCGAAAGTTACATTAGGAAAACGGTATAGTGCTTGCATAAAAACTATTATTTGAATTGTCAGCTAAAGATTAACGAACAAAAGAATTAATTAGGTTTCAAACAATTTGCATGGCCTATTACAACTCGCTAGTATCTGTATGGTAAAATATACTTCATGTATGACCTTTAAGCTCTAAACTCATTCACACTCCCATCATTCCCACGTGTTTTCAAAATACTGCTTCAATTTATGAATTTCCATAATAAATAGATTAGCGAATTGCTGAAAGCGAAATTATATAGTGGAATCTTTTCTCTTATTACCTTGAGGGGAGCATCTTTGTCATCACCAATAAAGAAACTAGCTTTTCTCGAGCCTCCTTTCTCTATGTCTGTAGGTAAACTTGGCTTTCTCTTGTATTTCTCCACTTCATTATTTTCAGTGTGTTGCTCTTTCTTCTCAGGCGCCTCACTTCCCATCCTTTATGTATTCTACAGAATAATTTTAAAAACTGTTCGTTTTGATGCCAAATAATAAATCCTGTGACTATGATTTAAACTGGAAAAATGGAGTCGTGGATATAATTTTTATAGAGCCTCACGGACTGGCAAAAAAATTGACCTGAATGTCGCAAGCACGCGACAAAAATAAATAATTGTTCGTGTCAATGTCGAAGCACTACACTCAAGTGATAATTAATAATATTTTTGAGTATTTTAGGGGCCCATTCAATTATATCTAGATATGGGTGGAGGTTAATAAAGTGCAGATGCTCACCGTTGATGACCAATAATTTCCCCCGAACCAACATACATAGGAACATATAATTGCTCACTAGTCACACACGTGGGAGAAACTGCAATGAAGAACAAAACTTAACATTGGACAGGTAATACCAACAATAGATTTTGTTAATAGTACTCATCATTGCTTAATATTGCCAATAATTGATAATAATTAATAATAACCTAGGGTAGAATAAAAGAATACTTGAACGATATCCGAGTGTCATGATTATTTATTCAAGAGTTAGTGAAATCTTATCAGAACGTAGTAGTATTTCGTAGCTTTTTATGAATATTTTCAGATCTATATATTATTTTTTTAGATGCATGCTTAGAGCAATGGATCCTTATTTATTTGCTGTAGGTGCCAATATTTATTTGTACAGCATATTAATACTGTTTATTTGAACAATATCTTATTGTTGTTCAATGAAATTGTTTCACTTCAACAAAAGAATTCCTTTTATACTTTTGTGTGTATTATTTATTCAAGGGAGCTGATAATGGACGTCAAAGTGAATGAAGTCGCTTTCCATCATCAAAAAATTCCCTATCGGTTTCCTGAAGCTTCATAACACGTATCTTCCACATTAGATTATGTTCGACGGGCTATGTACAACCGAATTTTCTATATATCATATGACTCAATGTTGTTTTCTTTTTAAATCTTGACATGTGGGATTATTCCAGGTCAAACGTCTTATAATCAGTGCTCTCCTAAAGTCTCGTAAAGAAATGAAAACACATGGCTTTTGCAGGCATGTGTAACCCCGTTTAAAACCACTCTTCATTCAGTTGCAGAAAAAGTGAGATTATTGATTTCTGAAGATACACGAGTATCAACAAACACGTTAATCCATTGATACAGTGAAGCTTTTAGGTGTAGCCAGCTCCTTCACGACTAACCTTTCGGGAAAGAATTTAAGCTCAATCTCAGCTCGTCCTTGTGACTCACCTCGACCTAATGTTGGTAAAATTAACCAGGAATTTCCATCAGGTTAAAAGCCCGCGTGTTTCCTTGTTACCTACTTTAGTTTAGTGAACGTAAACGCAAATGCCAGAAAACACATTGGGTAGAGGTTAAGAAACTAAACTTTTAGCAGAAATCAACATTACAAATAAAGCGTGGACGTTTCACTTGTGGGAACTCTGTGCTGAGGTTTAAATCCATGATAGTATTCAATTGGTTTATAAATAGTCTTAAAATAAAATAAAAATAGAGTAGATTAATCAAGATCAAGAATCGTCCTCGGTGAAGACATATTCAATGGTTTACGTAGAGTA
>JAQFXU010004769.1:0-12839 GCA_034693705.1 Spatulosminthurus flaviceps | reverse complement strand
CAGAAACTCAGAAACTGATTGCATTAGTTTCTGAGCAATAGCAATAGCACAGCATGTGCTGTAATATTGAACGGATTATTGTCTTGTTGTGGTAAGTTGGATTAACAACACATAAACGACGAAATCTCAATTTGTTTTGTTGCATCCACATTATTTTTATTATTGTTAAAAATTATTTTGTTTTATTATTGTTATTGTTCCTAATTTATTTAGAATAATATTAGATAATTATTGAAGCTATACCGGACCAGATAATAAAGATTAAAAATTTTTCAGCGAGGCAATACCAAATTAGTACGTGTTAATTATTTTAGGTTGCGTTTGCTTAGAAAAAACTTCGATGTTATAATTCTAAAAAATCGGTCTGAATTGTTTTGTTTTTCCAGATGAAGATTTTGTTTTGTTAATTCAAAATGAAATTGTTAATGTTTTGCAACTTTAACAAAAAAAATAACAAAACAATGCCCATACGTTATTACAGCCCTAAGCATAGGTCAGTACCCAGAAACTGCTGTCATAAATCGTTATATGTTTAGTTCCCCATTCTAAGTATAATATACCATAATAGAGGTATTTGTTGCATACACGGCGAATTTAATTGGTAACAGATTGATATTTACTCAACCTTATAAAAAATTATTCCAAGCTTTTAGCAGTTTATAAACAGTGAATTGGCAGTATAATCTTGTAGGAAGCGCTATGTGCTAACATGACGAATCGATATTTTGAATCACTCCCCATGACGGGGCAAGTTTTCTTTCAACAATTTTTGCATTGTAACTACAAACATTGAAATGCATCCAGACCAGCTCTATCATTTTAACCGTAGATTTCGTTTCTATCACTTGCCAATTAAAAATTCTCTACTGTATTCTAGTTGCAATAATTTGCATCAGTTTCAGTGGAAACTACGTTTTATTTTGCTACTTTATTAAAAGCGGTCGCCAATATCGTAAACACCAGCGGGGTTAACGTCACGTCGACGGGATTGATGTTAGCGGAGCTACTGACGCTGGATTACCTCTCAACTCCCAATAATGATTTTGCAAAATTATAACGATTTGTAGTGAAAGACTGAAATTTATGGCTTGACTGATGCAGAAAGTTATTGATAAAGAGAGGTCATCCTACAAAAAAATGGTGAGAGTTCATTGGGTTCGGTGGTAACACATTTCCAGGTAAAATGTTGTAGACGAGATTGAGATTTTCCAAATCTATGACTATATAGCTGTGTAAGTACTGAAAGTTAATGAACTTTAAGAGTGTTTACTACTCGAATAGGCTGCACGCGTTCACAGTTAAGTTATAAATCCGGATAAACGATAAACTCGCGCGGCTTTGAACAAATTACTGAAGACAACGGAAGGCATACATACGGCGTATGTGACCAGTAAGAATTCACTTCAAGATGATGAAAAACGACTAGGTAGTGTTACTGAAAATTGATTAAAAATTTACAATTTTAAAGTTCAAATGAAAGCCTGATTGACAGTTCCAATGATAATCCATTCTTGGCAGCCAATACAATTATTCAATATAGTTACTGCCAAATACAATAATAGTGGCAAATCTCCTCGAAGTATGCTTATGGCCTACATCATATATGTTCAATTAGAGGCTCTAGAGGGAACTATTAGGGAGAAGGGAACTATTATATACCCCGCACCTCCACCAAATGAGGGGATGATGCAGCCTGCGGCTTAAGATATGATACCGAAGGATGTCCAGATCCTCCGAATAAGCCTAGAGGACTCGCTAGCAAAATGAGAGAGAATATGTGTAGATGATTATTGAGTGAGTCTGAGTTTTTTATGCTCTTTCGAATGGTGCAAGTCCTATTTTAATCCAAAGCTCCATTTCTAGGTTATTCAACATTGTTGGGATCCCAATGTAAGTTTACTATTACAAGTTCTTGAAAATCCAGCCGGTTCGAACTTGGAAATTTCGCCAAAATAAGAAATGTCACTCCTAGAGTTTTTTATGCTCTTTCGAATGGTGCAAGTCCCATTTTAATCCAAAGCTCCATTTGCAATTTATTCAACATTGTTTCGATCCCAATGTAAATATCACATTACAAGTCTTTGAAAATCCTGCGGGTTCGAACTTGTCACCAAAGCAAGAAATGCAGCTTGAGAGTTTCTTATGCTCTTTCGAATGGTGCAACTCCCATTTAATTTCAAAGCTCCATTTCCAATAAGTTAGTCAGAATTCAACACTACGCTATTATTTACATTTCTACGCGTTATTTATAAGGTCATATATATTATACAAATAATACATGTATAACTCCAAAATGGAAATCAAAACTGGCATAATAGTTAAACAATTCTGCTATCCGGATATCTTGGGTAGTGGCATAAGAGTAAAAATTAAAAATAGTTTAGCAGACTGTAAGTATTTATGTTCGATATTTTAACTACAGATGTCGTGAAGGTTTGCATGTAAGTACTATGTATAGCCAATATTGTGCCGTAGATTTAAAAAATCCGGATTGCACCCCATGAATTGGGTGCATGGCCTGAGCGAAGCGATATGTTTATGGAATGGTTATCGTTGGTGAAGGTCCGCGTATCGTAACAGTTTCATTTCTACAAGACCATATTTTCGTGAAAACGGATAGTGTGATTATGTTGTCGGGGTACCCTTGGGAATTATTGGAATCTATGTTTTGGACGAATTTTGCATGTAATCAGCGATGTTAAGTCGGATTTTGGGAACATACACTCCAAAGCGGGGTTCACAGTGAAATTGTTGCTTTGAAAGTAAAATCGATGACAATTTTCCTTGCTTACAAATCACCGTTGTTTCCTCACGTCCAATTTATAACACTGATGAGAGAAGCTCTCCTGGAACATCATACCGATGATTTGCTAGTTGTTGGAGATTTCAATATGAACTTCTTATCATTTCAAGGACAGAAAATAATCGAACTTTTTAACTCCATTGGTTTAAAATCCTGCTTACCAGAAAATGCCATTTCAACCAACGCAGGCACATTCATCGATAACTGCTTCACGAACATGGACAATTGCCAAGCGAATTTTTTTGAAGCACCCTTTGCCACCATATGCCGATGAAAATTATTTTGGAACAATTACAATAATGTATTCAGGTCGATTTTTTGGCCTAGACCCTCACAATCACTTCTGGGATAATTTTTCTGTTATTCACATATAATCAACAATTCTTGCATGTTTAAACGTTTCGCAAATAAAAATTTCATCACAAATTTATACGAAATTTAAAAAAAAAAAAAAATGCCTTTGTGACGATAGAAACTGAATTTACATATCATTGTCATGCGGCAAGATGCTCCTGCAAACACTTTTCAGGGACAAAAATCGACCCGACCGGTCGGAAAAATAGCTAACAGACCGACAGACAGATCTGAGATGCTACATGGTCATCCTAAACTAGGATGCTTTAAAAGACACCAAAACAAAAGATTTGCCGTTTTTCGAAATTTTGAAAAAAAATTCGAAATTTCTCAAAATTCGAAATTTTTTAAAATAAATGGTTTATTGAACCTCTACACGGAAACATGAATTGGATGCCGATTGTTTCACGTAGCTACCTGCTACCATTAATAAGTTTTTGCGGGCACAAAAATCGATCGGACCAGTCGGGGAATACGCTTGCAGACACGGTACTCCGTGGCTGGCCCGCTTAACTGGCACTTTTGGCCAATCTGAGATGCTACATGGTCATCCCAAGGTAGGATGCTTTAAAAGACACCAAAACAAAAGATTTGCCGTTTTTCAAAATTTTGAAAAATTTTGAAATTTTTTCGAAATTTTGAAATTTTTTCGAAATTTTGAAATTTTCCAAAATAAATGGTTTATTGAACCTCTACAATGTAGCGCGGTTCAGGTGCCTTTCATTTCAAGCGTCCAGCTCTATTTATCTTCGAGTTTTTGCGGGAACAAATCCGACCTGGACGGTCTTATTATATCGCTTCGCTCATAAAAAAGGAGTGAGTTGCGTCCGCGTAATACGTATGATATAACGGTTGCACTTTATGTACTTCATCGTATTCTTTAATTTTTGGGGATGAGAAACTATTTCTCATCCCCAATATTTCACTTGTTTAACATCAGGAATCGTCACATCCATAATATTTATTGTTAATTTATATTTTAAAGAATCATATCCTACGAACTAACATATAAACAAGGTGAACTATCGAGTTGTATTGTTCCGATTAATAATTTTATTCACGACTCGACAGCTGCATTAATTATTTACAACTTTAGTAAATGAAAGTGGATTAATTAATATTTTTATTCGTAAAATTTAATTTTAATAATAATTATTATTATTATCTTAGCATAAATTACGTTATCAAACATTATTCGCTTAGCTCCACTATTTTTCTTCTGGAGGAGAAACACGATATAGAAAGTGTTAGTATACGCATACGATTGTTGGACAACGTCATTCTTACTTCCGTCAAAACAAACGACACCAGTTACAAAACAATATTTTCCAGATGGGCTGTTGCCTTCTGAAATGTGCCGTCCAATTGAAATCATATTGATCATTCACCTGGACAACTTCCAAACGGGTTGAGGTGGAAACAAGGAAAAGTCAAAACCTTTCTGGATTTACCATTGTTCAATGTGTAAGTAAATACAAATCAATTCTGACCATTTTCAGGTAACTTGTAGGTGTCCAAGAGAGGACTAATATGCTTTCTTCTGCTAATTTTTCCAGAGGCTGAGAGGCAACCCAATATGTGGACGTGAGGACCTAAGGATATGCAATCCAAAGTACCCTGTTCTTTTCCTAGTCTTATGAATAGTATATACCCAGAGAAGGATTTAGTATTTGGGGGTAAGGGATGTTTGTATTTTTGTGGAGGTACAGAAAAGAGTGCACCACTTAATCAGGGGGCTGGAATCAGCATAAAAGTATAAACTACACATAAAAAGACTACGGAAATTGACTCAGGACTATGGAAGGTGTGAATTCATTTTTCTCAGAATGTCACTTGATTCTTAGAATCCGTCTGAATTTCTGAGAATGTCTGGAATATTATTAGAGAACAGTGAATACCGGAATAGTCCAGGAGTAATAAAATACTCATGACTAAAATAGCTCGAGGGCAAAAGAGCTGGATTGAACAATAATAACTAAATAATGTCTATAAAACAATAATAAAAAGTTATTATTATTTCGAACCTATTTTTATAGAATGATCTGGGAATGTTATACAAAAATGGATAGTAGCGTTAAAAATAAGTGTGTAGGCGATTTTCCTTAAATTAGAAGGTCATGCAGGATTTGAGCTACAACTATAACTACTATAGAAAATAAATTAATAATAAAAGAGATCATTTTGGCCAGTGGAATGCAATTAGTGGGGGGAGAGCTTGTTTTGCATTCGGTCTTATATACACTCCAACCATTTATTATTGCGATTACGCATTTTAGGAAGGACGAGAATGGACGATGGGAAAGGAGTGGATGGTTTTTGTATTGGTGTCACTTCTGGTCTGGTATTGTCGCTGGGCTTGTGAGTGAGTAGTAGTAGTGGTAGTAGTAGGAGCAGTAGTAATAGTAGTAGTAGTAGTGCGATAGAACGAGGAGACGAACACATAAAATGTATATAATGATGACAACAATAACACAGTGGCACATTTCCAATACGGCCAATAACCTTTAGATACACTTTAGACTTTTTACAGGACAATCACCTCTACCGCTACATAAACCCCAACCGTCCAACAACACACTCGTAACAAGTCTTTATATTATTCTATTATTCAAGAAGCCCAACACATCCACCAAACCATAAAGAGACCATATCACTTACATTTACACTCCACATTACCTACATAAACTCCCTATAGAAAAAAAAAGCATAGCAATCAATTCATTTCCATTTGCTCACAAAATAGCTATTTCTTCATCCCTTCTCCCATGGAGCATTGAACACACCATCATTTCTTTTAAAAGTCCATTGTATATGATTAGGAGTCGAAGCCCCATCTCCTCACATTCAACATCCAATAATTCCTCCATATATACCTATGCCTCAACAAGGGTCACTTATGGTTCCTCAACTCATCCTACTATAGTACAAGAGCATAGAGCATATACTGAACATATAGGAGTGAGCAAACACTCTCTGTACATGCTCACCAACTAATTCTGACTAATCACTTTACTACAGTCCTCTATATAATAATTCCACTCCACTCCTACTACAGGTCCTTACACCTCCAACAATAAGGCTCAGCCGCACCAAGGTACGGTACCTTCAATGCCAGCACCTATGGTGCCGTCAGGTCATTCACACCAGACTTCAGCTGCAATCCATCCCACCTCTCATGTACGGTACTTATACACCTCAAGTAGACCGAGCCTTCAAAAAGCACTGCCGCACTGACCTCTTCCTCCTCTCATTCCCTATACCTTAGCAACTCCGCTCCCTCCCTAGACACTCACAACATCTCCAGTGCTCCACTTTTTCTTCCCGTTCCTCTCCCTAATTCCAAATATCCATTATCCTCCTTCCTTCCACCGACCTCATCCCTCCCCAACTGGAACTCATTCATATCACAATAATTATTACTGCCTCCCGAAATAAACTTGCTCGTAATAACTGTACACAGTTACAATGGAAAAGCTCGGAATGACGCCACTTCTTCACACACACATACAATGCAACACATACAACAAATGTAAAAATGATTCAAATAGGATCCTCTGAACCTTACCTTCTCAACTGATGGGCTATCAAGTTAAAAAGGCTTATTATGTACGTGTGCTCCCTTGGCGATAGATAATCTGTGACAAAGTTGGTCTCGCCTAGTCCATTTGATGTAATTGTCTAATTGGTAAAAAAAAAAAGCTGCTACGGTCATTGATTCCTACGAAGCAATAACAAAAACAAACCGGATTTACAGGGCGAGTGTAACTGGGTTGAAAAATAGCATGGTAGCAATAAATCTAAAGCACGAGTCAGGTATAGGAGACAGCACATTGGAGTAATAGCTCATCATATATGTATCACAATTCTGTATGTCTCTATGACAAAAGGATCGAAAGAAGATGAAGGAGACCCTCGCGTTCCTTCACTTCCCTATGCATATCTCTTTCATTCAGGAGTTATTATTACATTTATGGTAATCCTTAATTTGGACCCTATAACACTAGATTTTCCCTTCTCCTTCCTCATTATATCATATAGTTTCTGAGCCAGCCGAAGCTTATATGTGAGCTTCCCTAACTGTATCCTCTATAATATGTATATGTGCCTTCGCTTTCCCTAGGATTTATTTCTGTCCTCCTTCCTCAACGGTACCAGTCATTTATCCAGTCCTCATAACTGTGGGAAGCACAATATACGACACGATTACTTTCAGTCATTCAGGACTCCGGTATTTCAACTCATCACTCCCCTATTTTCCAATCTTAACCATTTACAGTTTTCTGTACCATTAAAAATGACCAGTTTTCCTTAGACAAAATCATTACCCCCGAATTTCTCTCTTCTCTCTCTCTCTCCACATCAAATTGCCATAAAGTTATTTACGGAATCTCTCCACTTCGCATTGATCACCTTCATTAATCAATACTAACTATCAAAAAATGTCTATTGTTCATTCCCGCTTCCCTCTACATCTTTCATATTATAATTATTAGTGATTTCCTATACACCAAAAAAATCCCAATTGGCATCCGTAAACCTTTATGAGAAGCCATACAAAAACCCCAGGAAATTCTTTAGGCTTTATTACTGTATCCATTCAGCTCTACATGAATCTACTTCAAAATGAGAATATCGCACCAAAGCATAAAATGAGTTAAATTTTTTTCTCAAGGCCGTATGAGTCTATGTACGTAACACTATATAAAAAATTGTATTGAGTACGTATAGGTGCACTTGATGAGTAATAGATGATTGGAAGGATAATGAAGATTGTTTCAAGTGTGCGTGAATCCGTTTAATTAGTTTTGAGAGGAAAACTCTAGATGCTCTTTGTATCTACTTTGAATATACATAGAGAGCAAGGAGTCTTGCAACTGGAGTAAGGATTTTTTCTGTCCTTTGCCTCGCACATATGTATAGCTAAATATGCTTCAGTCTTACGCTATGCCCCATGCAGTGGATTTTAAAATCAGCAGGGATTTTGCTTCTAGCATTGGTTATTATAATAAAATAGTTATAATTAACATTGAATACAAGAATGAATACAGTACAAACGGAGCTGAGAGGAGGGTGAAAAAAAGAAATACAATTCAATAATAATTTTTGTTGACTAATGCTAAGTAAGTGAGAAATGTGAGAATAGCTTTTATATATAGTGGATGCGTGGGAATAAAATGCGTTTAATAGTTAGAGCAAAGAAACTCAAGAATCTCGACGCTTTTTCCATGCACGTTTCTCTGTAGATATAGTAAAAGTACATACTTACACATCGGTGGTACATAACCATATAACTATATGTATACATAGTTAGTTTAGTGAACATATAATATATTTATATGTTCATATTATTACAGTATATAAAGAGTTAGACTTTGCCTCGTTGGTATATACATAGTAAAGCAAGAGCTTGTTCAAGAGTTGGTTAATTAGGTAAGAATAGTAAAGCTTATGGCTATGATAAGAGGGTTAAAGTTACGTATGTGTTGTAGAGAGCAGCAGCATGAGAGAGATGAAGTAGTTTAGTATGGTAAGTACATAAAGTATAAGATGATTGTATGCACTCCTGCATTTAAGTATTTAAATTATTAAGAGACAAGGTACTTACATAGCTCACACTTTACACACTGACCACTTGAATTTTTGATGATGATGTCGACTGTGTGTAGTATTGTAGTAGCACGTTTAATGTATTTTGAAATGGGGGGTTGTGTGTGTGTTGAACAGCTGATGTGCCACTATATAAAAGAAATGAGGACCCAAGTTCTCAGGTAATTGCGGTCCGCCTCTAGTTAGGCAACCAACTCACAGTCTACCATTTTTCCACACGCACACACAACAACAAATAGATATACTCACACAACATCAACAACAACATCAACACACACTACTACTGCACATAGCAATAGCAGAGCAGCTGTAAAAATAAAAGAAAATCCAATCTCTTACCAATCTTCGCATAACTTCATCTCTATCGTTCAGAAAAGAGCGAGAGAGAGAGAGAGAGAGAGATTAAGAGGAACAACCAGAGCTGTCAACAATTACGCATACGTTATATAAACACATTGCACGCATCTACACATCTTCATCGACCTCTCTCCGTCTGTCCACTGTCTGCTCCCACATCACTTATACGATACTCAAGAGTCACACTCAATGTTAGCATTTAGAGTGCGAGCCCACCGTTCTCACCTTCCTCGCCAATAGAGCAGGCAGACAGTGTGTCAAAAGACCCTTCAAGTTTCAAGTGCCAAAAGTTTTACTTACTACGAAAAATAATATAAAAAATATATAATACGCCGTAAGAATGTATACCAAGATCTCAATTTTCTAATGTAACATTTTCAAAAATAATATTATAATTATTAATTTACAAAGCTACTAGGCTTTAACTAAGTCGTGATATTACT
Source organism: Spatulosminthurus flaviceps (assembly GCA_034693705.1). Lineage (NCBI taxonomy): Eukaryota > Metazoa > Arthropoda > Collembola > Symphypleona > Sminthuridae > Spatulosminthurus > Spatulosminthurus flaviceps. The sequence continues at coordinate 3,275 of JAQFXU010004769.1, read as the reverse complement.
TATGAATTTCTCCAGCCAGCTACGAGAATTTTGTTGAAATTAGAGGAATCATCGTTAATAAAAAAAATACAAAAGACAAGGTTGATTAGGTGAAGTAAGAGTTGGGGCGAGATCTGTTCTAGACGTCAGAGTCCATCGAGGCTTTCTATAAAAGCGACGACGGGAAAGGAGTGGAAAATGATTTTAATAGGAGCTTTGGCCTTTTGGCTAAGAGATTGTTTCATCTGCTCGGATGTCTACCTCACTCTCATGTGCTTCACTAGTGTTCTATTAGTTGTACGCTCAGTTCAGATCTATCATTTGTTCCGTAATTTACCACCTGGACCCTGGGGTCTTCCTTTCTTAGGGTTTCTTCCGTTCCTCCAAGGTGTCCCACATCTTCAATTCTGCCAGCTTCGCAAGAGATACGGATCTATTTTCTCGGCTAGACTCGGTTCACATCTGGTTGTCGTTCTTTCCGACTATAAAACCATTCGGAAGGCGTTCCGTCAAGAAGCTTTCTCAGCCAGGCCAGAAAATGAAATTACAGCTCTTATGGAAGGATACGGTAAGGTTCACTTTAGCATCTCTTTTAATATATGTACATACAATACAAAGCGTTGAACACCTGACTGCTGTGGTTTTCTCAGGGTGCCCCATTTACTCCGATAGTCTTCGTGTATAGTCCAATTATTACATTTAGAAGGTACTCAGCCTATAAATTTTATATTACTAGGATTTTGGCCATAGGCCTTTGCTTTGTAATTACGTAAGTATTTGTAAAATCATGCTGATTATTACTCAGGGGTTGTTTTACCAGTATAGTAGTAGGGAAAAGGAACTTGAATATTTTCTATAACGCTGGTCTTACTTAGACCAGCTAAATTATTTTCAAGGGCTTCTGCATATCTCCCATTAAGCACATACACAGTTGTTGAAATTGAAGAGATAATAATAAATAATAGATTCTTAATTCGTAGCTCACGTCAAGTGCAATTGTTATTTTTGTGAATTCAGACAATTTTTTACAATGATTCAGTAGTCAGGGAACGATAGGAATCACAGGCGCACGGGCTGATAAAATAAAAAGAAAATGAGATTTCAAAAAATACCGTAAATAAATAATACTTGTGATGTCCATTATGTCATTATAGCGCCCAAAATAATTTTTTTGTTATATAGTGTGCAGGAAACATGTATAAGTATGTACTTTTATAGAAGTAAAACTACTGTGAGCAATAATTGGTCTTTGAAGTCCACAGCGTCTTAAAAATCCTGGGCTTTTGCCTCTTTAATATTCAGTTTTTAATCCAGAGAAACTATAGCTCTTCCTCTCCGACCGTCTTTTAAATGCATTTCCAGTAAGAAGGGAAAATAGCGAGGGAGAAACTTTTAGTTATGTAGGTCATAAGGAAGATGTGGTTTGAGTGGATTGTAACTCATACGCAGGCAACGGACTCCAAGGTCGAATATCTCCCACCTTTTCTTCTTAATCATTTCGCCCCGTTAAATCTCAGAAACGCCGAATAATTTGCTTGCAGTTTTATTAGGATTACTAATTTATTTTAAACTCTAGGTATCATTACAATGGTTTTAATTCAGAGGACATAAGTCTCTAATATTGTAAAAGGCTGCAAGCAGACGCATTTTCCCCCATCTACGCTCTCACAGAATCTTGTGTTTAATAATTTTATTATTGTTTTATTGAGGCAACGAAGTCTCCAGCAAAGTTGATTTTGACAATTGAAATTAATTTTAATTTTTTTTATTTTGGGTCCATCTCTTGAAAAATGATGTATTAACTTCCAACCGCTCCTTGAACTCGGGTTCGTAGGCATCATTAACGTGGATGGGGACATGTGGAAAGATCAAAGGCGCTTCCTCCACGAGAGGCTACGTTCCTTCGGGATGAAGAATGTTGGTCATGGGAAGGAACAGCTTGAATCTAGAATCATGGTAAAAATAAATTCCAACATTTTATTATTGAGCTGAAGCATTTAGTAAGCAATTTAAAAAACCAAGGAAAATAATTCTGAAGAGTCTGATAAGATCTTGTAATGTCCTTGACTTCAGGTGGAAGTGGAAACATTCCTGCAAGCGGTTGCCCGTGAAAAAGGAAATCCTTGTTGTTTAGCTCGAAGCATGACTCTGTCAATGTCCAACGTCATTTGTTCCATGCTCATGAGCGTCCGCTTCGACTCGGAGGATCCCCGTTTCAAGAGATTCATGTTCCTTATAGAAGAAGGCTTCCAGTTGGTTTCCGCTACGGGGGCTGCAAATTTCATTCCCTGTCTTCGGAATCTTCCTCGAATTCAGGAGCTGAATGTCAAAATCCAAAACGTAAGAAATTATTTTACAAACCTTGCCCAAATTATAGTTTCATAACAGATATAAATCCCAATTTATTTTAAAATTATTCTCGTGAATTTAACAGTTTACAGACTACCATGAAAATATTTAAGACTTATTTTTAAGAACGACCTATATACATGCATTAACGTGCTGAGATAGAAATGGAATTAAATCCATGGATTTTTCTTTGAAAATTCAGAATCGGAAAGAAATGCAAGAGTTTTTCAAAGAAATTGTCGACCTTCATAAGGCTACTTTTGACCCCAATAATATTCGAGACATGGTTGATACATACCTACTAGAAATCGAATTAGCCAGGAAGGATCAGCGATTTGAGTTACTTTTTGAGGGCAAGGATCCTGGTAAGTTCCCTTTGCATTCCTACTCGTTTAACATCTTCGCCATTTTTATCTTTTCTTCTCTCAATCGTTACAAATATTATTCAAAAGTTGCAATTTTCTTTGAAAAAATTGATTTGATCGATTTGAGCGACCATTATTAAATATGGAGCACCAGAATTGAAAAATTCATAATAATTGCAATACATCTTATGAATTGCTTCTATTACAAGCGGAAGTTTGCACAAGCTGTTGCACATGTAGCGCAAAGTTATTGTACCCGAATAAATTCAAGCTAAACATTTGAAACCAAATATAAGAATACAAGAAATCATTTTAATCAAAATTCTTTAGTCACAGATTTTTCAGTCTAAATTGAGCCAGAAATAATGAAGCCATGATTATTGAGCCAAGCAACTTTTCCAATCTGACTTCTCTGAGGATTAAACCATATCACAATTAGGATTTTAATTACTTTTGATGTAGCTTTGCCCTTGGAAACGAAGGCTACTTTCTTAGACATTTTTTTTGGGGATTCTTCCGTATCTGGGCGAAGGGGGGTATTCCATAACTGGGCGGTGCGACGATAACTGGGCGGTGCGACGA
>JAQFXU010004768.1:0-12839 GCA_034693705.1 Spatulosminthurus flaviceps | reverse complement strand
TCTTCTTCACCGAACCATAATATTGACCCTAGCCCTAGTTATGTAAAGAAAAGAACTCCAAAGAAATTGGGAAAGGAATTCTTTCGTTGAAAACGATTTGCGTAGGTTTTTTAAAACCGTCGATAATTTTTGGAGCGATGAGTGACATTGTGACCTATGGTATAGGACTGTCATTGAACACCTTTTACTAACCCTTTCCTTGTAACTTTCCTTGTAGGAAATGTGCTTATTCACTTTCTTGTATAATATTTCCATTTTTAGTACACATCTTTAGTAACTTGATACCTTGCAATTCAACGAATAAATTAGTTTCCTCTTTCTTTTCGTGTTTTTCACTCTGCCGCACTTTCTCTTTTCAAACTCATTTCTACTTCTCAACTTACTTTGCTTCCTATTATTACGAATGTTTTTCTCAGAATTGAAATGATTTTTCTAGTCCCGATGATTCTAGGAATTATTAATAAATTCTCATTTGTTGCTTTATTGAAACCTTGTCTGCTCTTGTTAGCTACACTACGTGATTTTAGCTACATGTACTTATTGAAACTTGCGAGGACGCGTGAGTTGTTCCACCCGCTTCCGACACTCTTTTTCATTGATTACTTCATGAGCGGTCACATTTCCAACCGCGTATCACTTTCGGACGGATTTATTCGACGTCAAAATTGGCTCGTTATTGTGGAGCCAACAAATTAATGAATAATTTTACAACTAACGAGAGTACGTGGGATGAGACATCACACATGAGTGGAACAAAATAGATACAAGCATTGATTGCAGTTCCATACCAGTATGGATTATACCAGTAATGAGTAATTATTTACACGGTTAATGGAATTTAAAACACGTGTTTTCCTCACAGGAATATAATGATACATGGGAGGCCCAAGTTAAAAAAGAAAGGTTCCTCATTTACAACGAACCCTGGATCGAGATGATAGAAAAGATAAGTAAAGATCCATTGCTCCAAGCAGATCTGGAACTAACCAGCACACTTGGTTTCGTGCAAACAACTGGCAGTAAGAAGAAAGAGGGGAAATCTGTTTTGGAAATGTTATCCTCAGCAGATACATCAGACACGGTTGCTTCAGGCTCGGATGAGTCGGAAACGGAAGTAGATGAAGACTCGGACAAAGATTACAATGAAGAACAGCGGAGGCAGAAAGAACAACCAATGAACTACGCAGGGGAGTCGGAAGATTCTCCGGAAGAAGAACTTCATCCTAAAAGTATATTCGACCAATTCAAGCACCAGTTTGACTATGAAATGGATAGGAAAGAGAGGTGGGAGTATGGGATTAGTGACGACGATGAGGATGATGAAGATGAGGACGACCTTCAACTACCAAATCCCGACTCTTTATTCCGTGGTGTGTCTGCAGGTAGTAAGAACTCCTTTGATCGGTTTGCTGAGAACGAAAGTAACATTGCCTTTGACAAAGACCAAGCTAGTCAAGCTATTAAGACGTCTCGACGGATCCCTCCTCAACCTTCTGTTCAAATATCTGTAACCACCCGACCAAAAACAAGCTCTTCAACATTTCATGGTTCTGCAAAGTCAAGTAAGAGCCTGGAAAGACGACTGACTTCTGGGCTACGACGTCCTTCTACTGTCAAAATAAATGGAGCTGAAGGTGATGGGTTGGAAAGTAGTGAAAATCATGGTTCGTAACTTGAGTGGGTGTTATCCTAGGAGATAAAGTGAAGCTTTGCCTTGAAGGTCTATGTAGCAAGGTTTACTATACACACTTTACTACTTTACTAATAAATAAATCGTTAAAGAGAAAACTTTTCAGGCGCGTGTACTTGTTTCCCACGTTACTCGTAAACTCGTAGAGATAAACATGCTTTATTCCAGGTTTTGTCTCCCGAGTCTTTTCAAATTTCTGTGTACACAAGACTTCCACTTTCCGCTTTAACTAAACTTTTTGAAAGATCTTAAACTGAACTCATTCTACAAATAATACACATCCACTGCCTTGCCTGTGACAAGAATGTACAGCAATAAGACTTGTAGTAAATAAGCAAACTTGATTATCCATTTAAATGTTTTTCAATAAAATTCTATTGTGCATAAAACTGGGATAAGTTCTTCGTAATTCCATTTTAAATTTTGTGGCTGGCTGCCCTATTATTGTATTGCAGACACCTGTACATGAATAAAGGTAGAATTGCAGATGCTCCCAATTTTATTATTTTAGAACGCTAAGCAATTCTTTGACTAATAGGATACTTCTTGACAACTTATCACGCACGTGAATTGTAGCATCGGTCGGTGTCTTTAATTGTGCAAACCCAATAAGATGGGTATTTTGAACAAGACTCAAATTTATTGGAAGGTGTGCATAAAATTGTTCATCAAATTCAGTAGCTTGTCCTGGCAACTGATAAAAATGTCCTGGACGAAATCAAGGTAAAATAGAATAAATGTCAAGAGTAAATATATGCATGTGCTTAAATAAAGGTAATCGTTAAGGACGTTTCCGTGGATTTCGTCCCGATCCATTTCTTTTGCAATACTTTCTTTGCATACGCAGTTTTTTGTGTGTTAAACCTTGAATTTTCCAGATAGCGTATTTTTTTTAGACAATTTACACATTTGTCACGAATGAATGATCAAAAAATCAGGGCAAACAAAAAAGAGATTGCTAATATTAGCACACGTGTTATTTCTCACCACGATGAATATTTTTGTAAGAACACTCTAAAATGTAAGATAACCTACCCTGCTGTCCTTTGATTCTTTGATCTTACACTGGAATTCAATTTACAGTCCCACGCATTTTCAAACGGGTGCTGATGACATTTCTAACTGGCATTGACAACAAAGCTTAAAAGGCTTTCTTGCTGGGAATGTTTTTGCGATGTTGATTACCTGTTTCCACTTAATCCATTATCTTCCAAGGATAAGTATAATATCATCCGCATTCTGCCAACCCATTAAAATTTGAAGACCCAATTACGAGAAGGGCTTGAATTAAAACGAGGATAGGTTGCTTTTTTAGCATGTACATAAGTTATCTTCATGAGATCGAATTATAAATTGTAAGAAAATAGTAAGTGTTTTTGAATCATTTATTCAGGAATAATTAATTATTCATCAAGATCTACATGTACCTCTATTCCCACCAACTTTCCTTATTTCTATTCTAAGAATGTACATACTGAACTTGAGTAATCAATTATATTAATTTACGGTCACGTTGACTCCTTTTTGTTTTATACTTTCATACTCCCACAGAAATGACTTTCTCCTTAATTCTCCTTGACGCAGAAGAAAGAAACATCACTAGACGGTTCTTGAAGTGTAAGTTAATTTACTTACATCAAGCACGGCTTTTAATCCATGCAATCATGCAACAGACATTAGCTCCCTTAAGTTGGTTTAAGGATTTGCGCAAAATGTAAGTATACTCATCTTCACATATGTATTTCTTATTGTTATTGAATTGAAATATGTAGTAAACCGTACGGCTTTGAGGTGACAAAGATTTCACACCCCAACTCATTTGTTCACATTCCTCAATGGTTTTCCTTGATTACAGTGTGTACTCAATGTCAGTATAAGTACCATTCACATTTACGATCTATGATTTTGCCATATAAATCTTGTAACAAAGCAATTATTATTAATAAAATCCATTACAATGACCTTTACATGATTCAAGTTCATGCTGTGGATGATCATCATCATGTTGAGGTGCCACTATATGTTATAGAACATGTGACATGACAAGAGCCTTGAGTTTTGAGATGATATCTTTAGGTTAGCTTTCAACAAAAGCTTAAAGCTAACCTACTAATAATTAGCTTTTGTTACATATAACCTGAAAGCGAAAGAATTAGATAGACTTCTAAGGTATTTAATTAATATCCAGAGAGTCTGCCAGTTCAAGATTTGATTCAGACTATTATTGCAATTTTCGCAACCATGGCAATCTACATGAACCGCGGAGATGGAAATATAGAATTATTTTACATTGCCACACTGGAGGCCACTCAACATTCTTAAACATTCCTATGCCTCGACTTTCTTCTGAACTTCCACTCTTTGATACAAACATAATAAATTATATGACATGATGACATGAGGCTTAACAGTAGTGCTTACGCAATAAACTCAGCATGATTGAATGCTGAAGGGAATAATTCTTTTACTTGACTTTTACAAAGAAAGTCTCCTGTGCTCTGTGAATACAGACATCTTTGAGGGAAATGTCTTATGTACAAGTGAAAGTGGCGTACTTTCTTTTACTGGGAATTTTTCACTCTGTTATGTGATGTAGAAACTACGGCGTACCACTGACTGCTACAATAAAACGGAAAGAACAGAACAACTTCTGAGGAGGAGAGACTGAGGAACAGGAAGGAAGAAGCATTGTTATTACAATGTGATTCAGCAGCAAAATCCAGGTGCCTGGTAGCAATAGAATGTTTTTCAGTGCTATTTACCTTTGCCCCAATTTGTACGAACAAAGGTTACATCATATGAAATCTTACTAAGTTTCATTGATTATAAGGAACTCACTGATGCAGTACAGGCGTCAAATAAAAGACTCACTCAGGCATTTGTAATAATGAACCCGGTAGTGAGAGATCAAGTTCTTAGGTGATTCTTAAAACTACTAACTTACTATAATATTACTGAATCAGGTAAGATTTCATTCAAAAGGTTTAATTAAAGAGTTGAAAACCACTCATCATATTGACATATGACTGTCATAACATATGTTCATCCCGGAAGCAAATTCAAAACTGAGTAAAGAAACATCCAAAATGAATTGGACCGAGGGTAAGGAAAATAAATCCTCATCGATTTTTCAAACAATGCCCGTCAAATCGCATGCTAAACTTACATTAGTTTTTTCTCACAGACTGAGCAGTAGGTTTATTGTAGCATTAAAGTAATAATTATTGTATGTTTTGTTCCAACGGAAAGTTCAGATATACGTGTACAGATATATGAGTTAAAGAAAATATTCCCAATGGAGTAGTGGAGAAGCTTTCTCTCCCTCAGTTTCACAAGAATTCTCCTAGCCTTTAAATTAAAAATTATATCACGAATATTTTATATGCAAGTATGTACATACTTCGATACATCGATTGCAATATGTCTTCGAGTTTGCTAATCATGTTGATATCTACTTAGGTAAGGTTTAATATCCTTCAAATTTCTCAGTTTCCTGTAACCCAGTATCGATAAGATGGGTAAACATCATGGAAGGTCAATCTTTAATGAAATGGGATACATTTCATAAATGGATTCCAGGAATGTTTATATATATTTTTTGCTATGTATTGAGATTGCAAGGTTTGTTTTTTTAAATTTATCTCTGCAATAATAGAAAGTGGGTGGATTCAGTTTGTTGCTGAATTAGGTCTTCCGTATTTAGTTACATATTCCAATGCAAAATGTGTACATGTGCTTGGAGTTGGTAACCAGAAGACTTGCATTATGATTAAAATCGCGAATAAGTCTAGTAATTTAAATAACTTGGTTCTGAAAAGGTAATTTTAAACGATGAAAACATGTCCTTCACCTGCAATATTTATTCCCCCCTTCCTGTTTATTGCTAGGGGCTGTTCATTAAGGACGTTGTCGACAACTCACTAGCTTGATGATGTCGTTCTTTCTTCTTTCATTAATAAATGAGGTTAGAAGGGATTGGAACGAGCAAAATATTTATCCTTCCCACTTATCCTACTGGAAAAGATTTTTCTAATAATGTTGAAGATTATAGTGAAAGTATTATCAATTTTGCAAAATCAAATTGTTCATTTTGAAAAGATCAGAATTCAGATTTTCGTAGATTTATTTATTTTTATCAGTCGCTGTTATGAAACGAGAGGTCTGAGTGAAAATGGAGGCCCACAACTATAACGTCCCAAAAATATAAAGTTTCAAATGCAAAGTTTCCAATGAAAATCGTCAAGTTATGCAATTTTTTAAAAATTATTGAAAAATTTCAAAATTCTCATAAAAATGAAAAAAACTTTTGTGGCCGGATTTTTTTGGCCACCATAGAGGAGCTCAAACTTGAAGCTATTATCAGTTTCTTATGAGTGAGCCGAGTGAGGAAAAAATCAAACTCGCCCATATATTGGAGCTTAGGCGCGAAAATGTTAAGGGATAGCCCCTTGGTAAATGATAGTTTTAGCCTATTTGTATATTCCAGTATTCATGAAAAACAAATAAAAATAGAATTTCTGGGTGAATATCCTCAAACTAATTTGTTATTGCTGCTTCATTTGTTTCGTAATTTATCAAGTACCTTTTCTCAGAATCAACAAATTTAATAAAAGGAAAATTTATTAGTTCAATCATTTGCCGTGACAATAACATTTTTGCTCCCTTCGCAAGGTGAGATTTGTACTTCAAATATTCCTAGGAGATTGACCTATGATTGATGCAAAGTTGTAGTACTGTAATTTATCCCTTTTCGTTATTATTTTACCTTCCCAGAAAAAAATTATTCCGAATCAAACTATACATATGCAGACGGCTTTTTGTTCATCCCAATTCCCGGACCATTTTGCAACATTAACTTTAGAACTTAACTGAACATCATGAGAGGTTGCAGCTAAGAAATTTTTACAAACATTTATTCATTCATTATAAAAACACAGGTAAAGTTTTAAAACATTACATTTCTGGTAAAAGGGAATTTTTTTAGATATATCCTCCTAACCCATCCAAAGGAATAATATTCAGGAAAAACTGCAAACCCGCCATAGCTCTCACTATGCAGAGGGTTTTCAAAGAGCAGGAAAAAACGTACAGTTTATACATAGCTATCGGAATTAAAAAGCAACGAAAAGAATGTAACTTAAATACATACACAGTATGCACTACTTTGATGAAAGTGTTATATTGGCAAAATTCATGCGTTTTTTTCTCAGACTCCCATTTGAATTTTCAATTTTCCAGCCTCAAAGTCTTCTCTCGTTGAAATGACCTTCTGAATCTGAATTGTAGATGAGCTATGTATTTTAATATTGTATTCCTCGTGAAAAGCTTTCGTACTTTCTATATAGTTTGTATCCATCAATATTACTTTTTTCCTTTCCGCTTTTAAGCAACGCCGACAGAATAAAGTTCTTTGCACGCAGAGGAGTCTTGGTATACAAAAAGCACATCATCCTACACTACCTGTATTGACCTCTCTTTGAATCATTCTGTATTTATCCAAGAATTTTATCGGCTGTATGCGTTCCTTGAGAATATTCTACTTATTCATCTTTGAATAAATTTGAATTACAGAGTTTTCGCATGGCACAATTTTCCTCAGTTCTCCACATTGAAATATGCAGTATTTCTTATGAAATGACACTGGAATTTTTATATCTGAAAGGTATGTATACTTATAGGTGGTATTAAAATGACACCTCTAGCAACCATGTACATATAGGTATTACGTAAACACGTGTGGCTACATACTGCGTCTTGCATCACTTCAGATCATACTACATATGTACTATACTCCAGTATCTGCTGGGACGGTAAGGTAAATGTAAGGAAACGCGGATCTAAAAATGACAAAGCAAATCATCTGATCAGTAGGATCAATATCACTTGAACAATATATGACGAGATGTGAACATGTTTTTATACATACATATACGAGGTACGGATATACATATACCATATGTGTATATGTACTTCTTCCCTCAAAGCGCTGTTGATGCGATAACATCAAGTGTATAGGTTTTTTATGCAAAGAAACCTGAAATCCAGTCAATTTATACCCAAATTAGCCGGCTGTGCTGCATAATTTAAAATTTCCAGAGCTTGATAAAAAATAGTTAAGTCGTGTGTTTGTGTATAACTTGAATTTGATTAAATTCTTGTTAGAAGTGTTAATAGGGTATCAAATCCTCTTACTCTAAAAACCTGTAAAATGTACACAAGGAATTAGCCAACCCAGCTACATACTACTACACACCAATTTTCTTTGAAGGAGCGAGGTTGTATGTACAATGTACACACATACGTCTTTGATAAAAAAACTGATCTGCGTTCTAGCAAAATATCTACACTTACTCATGACTTCTGAAAACTTCTTGTTTCGCCTGTACGAAGAAAAAGCTCACTCAGTGTGCATGGTAAATTCATGACAATCTTCACAGCAAGACTTTCTTGGTCTCAAAGGAAAATTAAAGCAGACTACATTTTTTTCCGTCAGCTCAGCTTAAATAATATATTTTTAAGTGACTTGCTTTTGATAAAACTGGACAAACATAAATATTTAAAATTTGCTCCAAATGTCTCATCCCAACCCCCGCAGAATGATATGACATGATAATATAGAAACCGAATATATCAATCACTAAATTATGTAGTTGTTTTGACAGTGTTGGTGGCTCTATGGTAACTCAGGGGAATGATACGGTTTTTCGAAAGTTCACGAAATGTAGAATGTTGCTGTTTCACTTTTTCTTCTCATATATTGTATTTTGCTCTCATATAGGTAAAGGGTTTTAAATTGAGAAGAACCTGGCTCATTCGGGCTGAATTTATAACATTTCCAGTATGTACTTACTAAGGTTTTTTTTACTAGGCACGTTGAGATCCTAAAACTGTCATATTGTATTCAATTCTGACACCCTGACGCGATGTGACTTTCATTGAACGAGTCATGTGCGCGTGCTAAAGGAGATTTTCGTAGCTATAAATAGTAAATAAACGAGGGGCACTGCGTAGGTGTGTATGCCTGTAGGCCCAGGTAAATAGAAAAGTTGACGATATTTTTTTCCGTAGTTCCTTTCAAACAAGTCGATGCATTTCCTTGTGGATGCTTCTTTCGTAAATCGAGCAACTTAAGTAATGTGATTTCCGTATAAAGGATATTTATAGTAGAAGCAGATTTAAACCACTGTGAATGTGGAGGCATTGGTGATGGGCCATGGGCCCATGTTGAGAAATCTATGAGGCGAATGGAAAACATTGTTTGTATGTATAGCTGGTAAATATGTAAGTATAATAAATACTATATAGATATACATATTGGACTCACAATGAGAGTCTCGTGAAATTGCTGTCGGAGATTAAGAAGCAAATATGTATGCCAGAAAAATTTCGTTATGTTTCAATAAAGATCTGAAAGGAATAGAAAACTTGTTATATTTCGTCGGCTAAATTCGAAAAGGGGCGAACAATTTCCTATCCGTATTTTAAAGTTTTATTAATTTTATTTTGAAAGATTTAGAAAACAGCCCGTTGGAATTTTCCAGACGATTTTTTCAGGGGAATTCAATTTTAATATTTATTACAGTGTCTGATTACGACAATAATATCACCCTAAAAATGAGTCCTACCGAGCACACAAAATATGTTTATAGGAATGACGCTGATAAAAAAACCCTTAACAAATCAACTTCATCATTCCAGGTTCTTGATCTTTCATTGCTATCTGGTTATTGGTATTCCAAAAATTTCAAATCATCCGTAATACTGTTCGAATTTGTTTTCATCAGTCAATCTAAACTTCCGTATCAGTGGAGGTAAGATATGAAAATAAGTTTATTTTATTTATTATTATACATACATATTCTGCTCTTTTATGTGGGACAATATATGCAGGTGCTCAGCATGGATGATCGTTAATAACTTTGTCGCTCAATAAGGATACTCGATATCTTCCGGGTTTGGTGTTATCTAATCAATTCATTGCCATCTACTCACAATTTTGAAAGGAAATAAGAACTTCATGGGGCTGTCTTCAGGAGTTATTTAGTGTCATAGAAGGTCTGCCATTGAACCTAGTAAATATTAATATGTTTCGGGGTCACGCCCTTTCTATTTTTACAAGCAAATATGATTAGCCATTTTAGCATAAAATTTTAGATATTCGCTTGTAGCCGTATTTACTTACCCGACGGAAAAGACTGAAAACATAAGGTAATTCTACACATTGTTTACACTCCATCCATAATTGATACAAAGAATGCCGTCAGCTTACAATTAGTTTGTTCCCGATAATCCCTTGTTTTTCCATCCCTTTCCGAATGTTTTCAAAATCTCAGGTTACTCGCAGGTAAACTGCAACTTTTCAAAGTGACATTGTGCATATTTCTATTTTGTATGCAACAGTACGACCAAGCAATGAGAATACATTTGATAGCGTCAGATGAAAAACTACGGGAATGCTGTATTAGTAGTAAGTTTTAGAATCAGGGAAAATACAGATTTGTGAGAGATTGTCCAAATTGGGAAAACATTGCTACCTTTGGATTTTTCTGTATTACGTTATTAATAATTAAATGAATTGAAATTTTTGAAGTTTACTTTTACATGAAACATGTTTCAGTTGGTGAAAATACGTCACAAATGGGAAAAGTCAGTCTCCAGCTCGTAGCCAAGGAACCACAAGCTACGTATGTTGTAGCTCTTATTAAAAGGGTTGATTATTTGAACAAAAGCAAGTTGCGTTACCTCCTCTTATAGCTACAAATAACCTGATACTTTGGATTACATATCTTGACACCAGCAGTGCTATTTTATTAAGAGTCTGGCCTTGAACGCTCTCATGTTACTCTGAAACTAGCTCTGAAGTATTTTTCCCCCTTTTTTTACAGCTGAATATATGTATAATCCAATATGTCGATGGTATGCACACAAAAAAGCAAAAATGTTTTTGTTGTTAAAAGATAAATAAGGGACGTCTAGGTTCATCTTTATCTTCATCTTTAAATAACACGCACGCAGCAAGACCCCATGGTCTCCACCAATGGTTTTCTCAAGCTCCTTTTCTTTATTTATAATGTGTAAACACAATCTCTACCATTATGAAATCTTTCATGATGATTAATGTTGAATGGCTTCCAGAAGGGGAAAACACTTTCGAGGAAATGGCCTTTGAAATTTTGTTGCTGCTTCAACCATATAACTTGTTATGGCATTTGTTTCAAAACATGGACATTTATTTAGGACAGGATTTCGGAGAAAAAAAATGTATGTACATGTGTTTACTTTTTTTATGTGAAAGCGGTTCCTGTAAAATTTCATTAAATATTAAATTATTTACATGCTTACAAAGATTCTACTTTAAGCAAGGGACATTTTCACAACGCATCATTCATTCTTTATATACTCAACCCAAGAAATTAAGAGTGAAACCAATGATCGCAAAGCAGAAAGATTTTACCCTTAAAATGACTATTTTAATGTCATTAATGAGTTTATTTCTAATTGAAAACCATAGCAAATCACTTCAAAGATACTATATATTATATAACATGCTTAAGAATGTTGCTCAATAAAGATAAAACTTCGCTTTGATCATCGCCAACACACTACGTCAAGAATCAAGACCGTCAAGTAAATTCCCTGTACTCCTTGTAAATCCATGTTTACTCTTCCTCCTTAGTGTTAAAGGTTAAAATTTCCCAAGGATCTAAATTAAATTAAAGGATAAAGTTTCAAGTATACAACTTGTATTATGCGCTTTACTGCGTCGGATAATTAATAAACAAACAAAACACATGTTCAATAAGTGATTACAAAATAAATATAATCTTCTTGATCTTCCCAACCACAGCATTGTAATTTCCTGTAGTATAAATAAATATGAACAGTTATCTGTCTACGTATCTGTTTGTGTCTCACCTCACGCTCTTGTAAATAATATTTTACCTTTGATAAATCCACCATATTCACCATTCGCCAATCACACATGAATCCAAGCAATTAAATGTAATACATACCCAAATGGCTTGATTCAATGAGCTGAAAAGTTGCTTGCAGGTCTTGCCCTTTAGCTAATTTAAAGCGATTATGAATACATTCTTTAAAGTTTACTTTGAGTGTCGATAAAGTATTCAGTTCTGCTATAAAATTAGGGCATTGAAGAAGATGCAACATTTTTTTCGTTCTTCGCTATCTGCGGGGGCAGTACTTAAGAGATAAATTAGCTACTACCTACTACAAATATACAAGAATCAATGAAGAACTCTGGGGATTTTCTTCCTTCTATGTAATTTATGCATTTCTTCATAAGTAACTACTTGAAATTAAATTAATCCCCATCGTCGGTTGCAGGAAGTTGCAAACATTTGATGATCTAATTATAATTATGGGATCAAAAGTAAAATTGAAATAAGGTTAAGCTTTACTTCGACGGTTCCTTCGGAGTCTAATCAGTGCTTTATAATATGCATTGACGGATGCAATAAATTTTAAAAGGATTTATAACTGTAATAAACTTGCATGTTATCTACATATAAGTTGGTACAAAATGTAACACATGGAGACAGTTTATTGTTATTCAGAATTTCATTAAAATGATTGATTAAACCGACTGATGATTGAATGTTAAAGAACTGTAATCAGATTTTTCATGTTAACTGTAAACTTTCGTGTACTTCAAGTTAAAGAAGTTAGGCAGATATCAGATATGCACAAGAATACAAGTGTCTGAAAAGGAATCTTTAATTATTTACCAAGTTGAAAGAGCGTTAACTAATAACATGCTATGGGTTAGAAATTCGCAATGATAGGAAAACAAGTTTAGCAGCTTTAATCCTCCATTTCTACTAAGGTAACTAGATCTCAAATGAAAACTTCTGGAATGGAAAATAATACTGTCACTTTAACCATATGGCACTAAATCCGTTAATTTAATGTTTGGAAAAAAATAAGTTTATTCTCAATTCAAGTTACTCACTCTACATGGAGCAGAGTTGTGTGAGAGAGAGCACGTTGAGGATCAATATTTATGTATTATCACTTCGTCAAAGATAATAGGCAGTTTGCGCAAATTTTTCCGTATGTCCCGTATAAAACTTATAGCACTTATAGAACTTATAAACCAAAAATTGCATGCAAAATTTTGGTTTATAAG
>JAQFXU010004767.1:0-12839 GCA_034693705.1 Spatulosminthurus flaviceps | reverse complement strand
GTGTCTCAAGAAAATCCCTAAGGATCCCAAATCAGAACTAATTGTGATGCCTGTAGATTTGGATATTTTAAAATCTTCTCGGACGGGATTTACTGACTTCATACGAGTGATTGATACTGAAGAGAAAGCTCAAGAACTATTTCATAAATGTTGGTTAATTAATTTCAGGCATGGCATTTGTCCATGTGGAAATAGGTTTCTTTTAAAGAATACAGATTCGTCAATGAGAGCCGGATTTCGATGGAGATGTTTGTCAAGGGTTCATGCAACACCCAAAAAAATCAACCCCCTGGAGAACACTTGGTTCGAGAAGTCACGCTTGAGTTACCTAAAGGTAATAATAAGATTTTAAAATATCCAAATCTACAGGCATCACAATTAGTTCTGATTTGGGATCCTTAGGGATTTTCTTGAGACACAACTGAAGTGAGAACTTGTTTTTGTCAACGAAAACTTGTTTCCCACTCCAGCCTTCGAAAAGTATATGACACAGTTAGTTGTCAGCGTCAATTATCATTCCATAAATCCGTACAATGCATTCACAATGAAAAGGTAATAATAATTTGACGTTTATTCACGTACTTTTTCACTGTACGTTTATATGTACCACTATGTAGCGAGCTAATAGCGCGCATAGCACGATTATGAACATGTTGAGCACACAGCTTAAGTGCGGGGGCGTGTGGGAGCATGCGGGGGCGCCCCCTCACGCTTTTTTGAATTTGGCCGGGTATCTGCAACTCAGCCGAATATCTCCCTCTACTTCCGGCTGCCTCTGCGTGAGTGGTTAGCATGATGACAACATACTAAGAAAAGTGTAGCTCTGCAAATTATTCTGAAATAAATCTCTCCACTAATGATTAATTGATTGTCTAGTAAAACTCTTGAAATAACAATAACTGGTTGTGTTTATTACAGTTTAATTTCGTCATATGTTCAGGGTTGAGAAAAATTGTCACTGTTCTGCAACTGATGCCGGCGACAAACTTCTCATTGTTTCATAAAACGAAACAAAAGTTTTACGAGATGAGAGAGAGGTAAGTTAAACAGGTAACAGAGTTGCAGGAAACCGAAAGTTGTGAAAAACATCCCACACGTTGCTGCATGCATAGTCTGAAAGTATACATCCCAGCCGGCTGAAATTTATACCAAACGGTCATTTTCTGCACATTCTTTTATACACGGAAAATGTACGTTCGTGTACACTTCGATTTTCGTATGTACATGCACAGCGGAAGCACCGGTATGCACAAGCATGCACGGAAAATGTATACTTATGTATACTTCTCTCCACTATGATGCTGTATAGCGCTCGGATGGTCCCACATTTATACATATTCCCTCTATGCATCAACGTACTTATATTAGGTATGCTTTTATGTATGCCTGTAGTTTAAATAAGTGTACCTACTCCAATTTTGGATTCAGTTAACATATATTTATTTAATAAAATGTTGGTACAAATTAATTTTACAATTTGTCAATACAAGTAAAGAAAGCGTTTGTAAAAAAAAGTAGGATTGCATTTTTCTTTCACTCTAATTCTGAAATTAAACTCATGACCTGACTTGGTAAAAGATACAAGTCCTCTCTTTGCTACAACGGAGAACTACCTGGCATGCCAGGTAGTTCTATGTATTAAATATTACTTAAGTAAAACTTAAATCGCAAGATAAATAAACATTTTTAAATTACAAAGTAATCTTTTCAAGTTCACTAATTTCTTGAGGTGCTTCGGAATTTTTACTTCATGAAGTGGGGTTCTAAGTAGCAAAATCACTTTTCTTCGTGTCTTCTTATTATTATTACTGAATCCATCTTCTTACCTGGAATCAAACAAAAACTTATATTTAGTGTGCGTGGGAGCTATAACCAATTATGACAAAGTGCTAAATTGCAAATTCACTTCACACTAATTTATACTGACACCAACTTCGTCTTTAAAATGACTTTTTATTACTACCTTATACTAATAGTAAGTGTAAGTACTGGTGTGTTAGGAAAAGTAAGGATCTAACATGTCATTAATTATTTTGTAAAATTAAAAACATACGTAAAATTTGTAGAGGCACAGCTCACACGAGTCTCCATTAAATAACCCACCAACCAAGGCATCCTTTATTGTAAATCTGTTAAAAAGAATATTATTATTAGGTTATTAAGTAGGATTAAGAAAAGAATAAATAAATTATACAAGTATTGTCATTATGAGTGTATTATTAAACATGGATTGTGTAAAATGAAAATATAACAGTTTCCAGCCAACAGAAATCAAAATTCACTAAAGGACTTCCTGGCATGCCAGGAAGTTGATTAATTGAAAAAATTGACTGTCAGTAACCGTCTGAGTACGATTTGGACAATTTTTATTTTTACCATCTTGACTGTATAATATATAATAAATGATTTTTTGAAACTACACTTACCACTACCAGATAATTTTTGGCGGAGCAGATGAAAGATTATTCCTCGTACTGGCCAACCTGTATTAGAAATAAATTAACAAAGTAAATATTTAAAGCAATAATCAAAAATTTTTTAAGTTAGAACCAAACTATGGCAATAATGTACTTAAAATGCATATATTGATATTAACTTATAACGACAAAAGTAATTACCTGCCTGAGTTTTGAATCCATTTAGATGGATGATCCATAAGAAATGAAAGTTCAAAGATCAAGACTATAAGATCAAAGATTAAGAGAAGGGAAATATTTTTTTAAAGTTTTGATTCCAATTTGATATCTTATTACTTCACGAGAAAAGAGAATCACACTCTAACTCTAACAGCAATAATGTAGCAATGGTCATTGTAGCTCGGAGTAACGGATAGTTACATATTTATAACGGTCACTATCGCCATGACTGAGATACATGCCGTACAATCGGCTAAGGGACGGTTTTCCGCGTAAGGTGTCGCTGTATAGTTCATGGCGCAGTCATGTGTAGATTTGTACATTAATTGTGTACGTCGCGACGTACATATATGTACATCTGGGATGCATAGACCTATCATTCATACATTCACCTCATGCATTTATACCTTTCGCAGGTATGAATCTCAAAACGTCACGTGGATGTATGAATGTTCATACTTTGTTTATATTTATACCTCCAGCGAGCATGCAGATTTGTAGCCCAACATAACGGACGGAAGGTGTGGGCACTATTGAACAATTGGATGAATCTTTGAATTCCGCGCCTTTTTGACATTTGGATTTCACCGTGTGGAGCGTTCGGGAATCTGCCTTTTTGAGCTATTAATTGCAATCCTTATCCTTGGATACTTCGTTCTTTTCAAGTAAAGGGTGTTCCTCCGTAAGCGGGCGGAAAGGGGTAGACGATATAAGCGAGCGGATTGTTAAACAAAGTGTTTTTTAGACAGTGAAAATAATCTGAGAACTGCAATTATTTATTTTTAAAAATCCAATAAATGGGTCTATCCGCTGTCTGTACGTGCATATTATATCTAAGAAATTAAAATTCTTTTAAAGTTTTTATTGTTTATCACAATAATGACTGATTCAACATTTTTATTTCTTACTGGGTTTGGGGGACGATTGTGGTGGTGGTCAGATCAAGTGCAGCTGGGGAAAGGTCGGGTTAAGCTGGTTTCGCATAGCCCAAATTAGTCGCAGTCGCTAAGCGACTTCATCTTCAAATCCCTGTCGCATTTAACAATCACTCTCGAAACTGGCCAAAAAAGGAGAGATAATGTGAATTTAAAGTAATTGTCTTCAAAAATTTTCATTCCGACTTGTCATGGACGCGCCTGTAGCTGTTTTTAAAAGTCCCGTCGCTGAGCGAATCGCTGAGAAAAAACCTATGCGAAACCAGCTTTACTGTTGGTGCTCAAAGGGGGATAGTAAAATATTTTCGAGGTTTAAGTTATAGGTTAATTTTGGTTTTAAATCGACCACCGAGCCCGAGTGCCGTAGGCACAAGGAATCCTGGTGACGTTGGTCCCACCGTTCTAGCTTAAAACGCCCAGAAGTTTTTCGCCGGACAAAAATTTCGTGTAATCGTTCTGGGAATACTACAGAGGGGTCCATAAATGCGTAATTACTACATACTTTACACCCAATTTACATTTTTCGCCAATTGCTTTCCGTAAACCGTAAGCTCATGTCATGGAGCTCCCCCACACTCAGAAAAAAGCAGACGTGTATTTTTGGAAATTTTCGAAATTTTTCATTTTGAAATTTAAGAAAATGAAGACCTTAATTAATGCACATCTACACTGAAAACAGGACCTTGAGACGCTGGTCCCACCGTTCCAACTTAAAACGCCCAGAAGTTTTTCGCCGGGCTAGATCCGGCAATTCTGAACTGTGGCCGTTCCAATATATCGCTTCGCTCATAAAAAGACGAAACTTTATGGTAGATTGGAAATACTATTGTGGCCATTTATAACGGACCTAGATGTGTAAAACTGTGTACAGACAAGTTGATGTCTGAAAAGTACGTGTTATCGCTATAATTAAAAACAAAAGGAAATGATATTCAACAGCTAGAAGCTGGAACATTGTGTAACCAATTAGTAAAATAGAATCCAAAACTATTAAAATAATATATGTATGGACTAGAGTTAAAGTCAACAGAGACATGTTTAAAACTATAAAGGCAATGGGAGAAAAGCATTACATACTCGATTACATAACATAAAACGTGGTCATAAAAACATTTGTACTTATTTGTTACTATGTGAAGTGAACAGGTATAGCCATAGCTCAAACTTATTTCTGTCCTTTTCCTGCTTGAATTTATTGTCAAAACTTCTGCGCTTATCGGATAATAGCCATCGTCACTCCACTTGATGGTGAACGTTTTCTGTATAAACTGTTGAAGTAAGTAACTGTTACAAGACATTCCATAAAAATATTGCTCCAAAATGTTTACCTCTCTCGCGTGCAATTTCTACATTTAAATAGATAAAAAATTCTAGCGTGGTTTTATTCATCAGTTGTACGTACGTTGTACCGCAAACCGCAGAAATGCACCCTGCATGGAGGCTTCCACGGGAAGTATTTATACTTGATATATAGTACGTGTCTCATGGCTGTTCTATCTTATTACTCTATTCATTTTTCTCACCTCGTTAATAAAAATGTACCTCGCACATCTCACCTCCCACAAATACATAACTCCATACGCATCTCTAATAGACCACATCTTCACTGGCCAACTATCCCATGTCACGTTCCTCTCTTCCTCCTATAAATGTCACTGCGTGCATCTGGGCTCTCTTCTTCATAGTCTCCTCCGTCCACTCCATGAATCCACGCTATGTTTCTAGCACCTAGCTGGCCTGGCACAAGCGTATCCTATTTACGATCTCTGTGCCAATGGCCCAGGCCCAGCATCTCGAGCAGCACTGTAAGCAACCAAACCCAGCCTGTCTCTCCCTCCTTTCAACAATAATCAGCAATCTTTATGATAAAGGAGTAAAGTAAAAGTAACTATACATATATACTACTCTTATGTTTCGGATGCCTGTCACAAGTTTTGTGTCATCAAACAAACATAGATTAAATAATCCTCCCTTTATGAAAACCCATTTATGTACATATTCAGCTAGGATGCATGTGAATGAGTACGTATACGTAGATAAGCTCCCTGTTTGTACACAAAATCTTAACCCACTGTATTCCACACTTCCATAGCCACAGCTTTTCCAAGTCCAGTAATAATTGTATTAATGATTTATAATTGTGATGATATTCGTATGTATATACCCAATGCGCTCAACAAATCATTTCAACCATGCTCTTCTGTTCATAACCTTTTTTAAGTGAAACAATATAGTAATGGTGTAATTAGCTCCTGAAATGTTGGTGGCCGAGAAGGAATTGCTGAATGATTTTAATTTAATTTTTTGATAGTTATAGAACGAGACTAATCTTACGACTTAACTACAGCATGAAAGTTTCATGGAGTTCTCCATTGGTTCACTCTTTGGGAATCAAAGGTTAGCCATGGCGTAGTGGGGTATATTGGTATGTAGTACATGTGTGCATGTATGTACTATTTCATATAGTATATATGTGTTCTCTGTTAGTCTTCACATAAGAGAGATGGGATTATGGGATGAGAGAGGTGGAAGCTATATTAGTTACATATCATAATTTTCTTCGTTCCTATACACTACATGGAACTGGATTCTGACTATACTCTTTTCTCTTACTTAACATTAGAAATCACGCTTTTGCAACCTTCGTTTGTAAATACGTTCCCCCGCATTTTTGGAGTTTAACATTTGTTCGTATAAAGTCACCATAGGTTATAGCAACTTGCAAGCAAGAATCCTCTACAATTACATATTACATCATCTTGTCATTAGAGCGAATACCTTCTATTCAGATTGACGGTCTAGAACTAATAATAAAATTGTGGGATTCAAAGCTCAACTCTCCATTTTCATTCTTTCAATTTCGACAACGCTCACACACGAAGAGGCGATAAGGAATGACTCGTCTACAGAACTGATTTGACTGTTTGTGGGAAAATATTTTCAAGATGAGTTTAATAAAGTAGAATAAGATTTTGGTACTTGTTTTTCCGCTCCGTTGTTTTTACCTACCTTTTTACTTACCCAGCAAACATTGGCTATAATTTAATGCAGATAATACTAAGGTCGAGGTCAGTTCCTCTGTTCTTAGAAATGATTAATAATAATATTAAACTTTTGTTACTCAAAAAATCTTGAATGGGGAGAGTAATCACTGTAATCAGGAGCATATATGCGCACCATAAGAATGTTATGGTAAGATCACTTATTTACTTGGAACGGAAGATGATAATTTGTTGCATTCTGTAGCTGGTCGATGGCTTTTAAGCCTTGGAAGTTAACTGATCGACCCGAACTATAACAATGAATCATGCAATTTCTTCATTTCCATTTTATGTATACACAAGCATTTAAAAAACATGATATCTTATTGTTTGTTCTAGTTGTTTACATTCCACGGTAGAAGAGAGACAAAGACCTCATTACTCATATTTGAGAATTTTAAATGTTTCACTAACCACTACAGCAATGCAATTCATTTCCAACTTTCAACCAGCAAAGATTTAAATAGTCATGTATTTATTACTAAGTATGTCATGTATGAACAAACAATACATTCAATCTTTCGAATGTTATTTACTATATACATATTATGAACAATCATTTCGAATATTAAAATGGATAAAAATTTTCAAATATGTAGTACCTCAAGTTTACGTATGGAAGCCAATAACATGATAGGCATTACTGTGTGATGATGCATTACTATGGTGTTGGACGGCTTGCATGTATGTAGAATTTAGTTACGAGTAAAAATTTCATAAAAATCCGTTGTTTTAGGTTGAAACCTTCTTTACCTTCTTGATATAAAAAACAAAGGACAGTAGCTTTTACTCAAGAGAACTATCCTACGTAGACAAAGCCTGGAAATCCATTGCTACAAGTTTTAATGCTGGAATTTAATCGACCTGAATAAGCTATAATGCTGGAACCAAAGAAATTTTTTCTATAACATTCAAGCATCTGTTGTTTTCTCGACAGCAGTGTAGGTATTGCGTTGGCTGTAGTTACCGTTAGACAGGAACAGGAGTTTTGGGTCAGGCATTTGTTACCATAAGGAGAAAAAAATATTTACTAAAACAACCCCGCTACATTGGTATTCATGAATAATACCAACACAGCATATGGAAAGCGTAGCATCGGTTGAAAATAAACCTGATGCTAGGAATCCTAACTTATAACCTTTAGGCTGAACAGAAGGGGAAAAGAGTTTCCAGGGGGTTTGTAGGGACAAAAAAAGGCTGTATTGATTTTTTGCTCCTCTGGAATGCCAAAAACACTTTGAAACCTTTGGTCCAGGTCATGACCATTTGAAGGGCTTCTATAAATCAGTCAGAACAGTCTGGGGCACTGCGATAAAACTTTTAAAGTAAGCAACTATGTATGAAGTACTTGCGTATCAAAAACTTGATTTGCTCTTTAGCTCCGTGTGTCTACTAACTTGAGTGATTTTGGTATACTTAAGTTTCATTGGCAGTGGACGGGTTAGCGGTTAAAATCCGATTGAAGGATAAAAATAAAGATTTTCCTACTCGAATAATCGGGAATTGAACGAACAGTTTCTTGTTTTATCCCAGGAATTCAGATACAATAGGAATAGCAGGCGAGCTTTACATAAGACCGAATATGATAATAATGTAAAAAGTCGCGGGACATTCTATGGATACAATTATTTTCGTACTTATAATTTTTCATTTGCAATCAGCAATGCAATGTTTAGAGCGATTCGGATAAATCGGATTCCCATTTAATGCCTATACACTATCACCGATAAATACGGTAATCTTTTCCCAATAGCAATTTTAAGATTAACTTCCAACTTTCCAAGTTAGGTTGTAGAGGATACTCCTGTTTTATTACATTATCGCTGCTACAATTTATCAAATAAGATAAGGTTAATTCTATTATTATTTTCTAGGTTATTTTTTCTTCAGACATTTCATTTGCATGAATGAGTTTGAGTAAAAATTTGGTTGAGATTTGTACATACGTGTGTCTGTCCACCAAGGGATTTTTAATGTATATAGTGTGGGTAAGCGGAGAAAGTTCATGAACTACCATAAGGCAGGACCTGCCGTGTGATTTTTTCGTTTTATAACAGTAATACATATCTTGAAGAGTACATACAGACGTCCAGAGTGAGTATATTAATACGGAAAGAGAGAGGAAACAAAAAAAACTGTTTGATTTATTACAGTAACTTTGGAAAAAGAAATATTGCCTTTTACAGTACGTAGTCACAGTTTTATAATACATACATAAAATTTTAAATATGTTTGTCCCTAAAAATAACCATTTTGAGTTAACTGAAATAGAATTTTACTACACAATGATATAATCCGGTGAGAAACCTCTCACACAATTATGTACAACTATAATTATTAAACTTTTGAGCCTTCATCATATTTATCTACCCGTCATTATTACTCATTAAAATTGTGGGTAAACGTTTTCCGAATAAACTAGGACTAACCATATTACAGGAAAATATTGTCCCAAAATTTATACCACCATAGCTATGCATTTTTTTTGGCAAAAACCCAGTCGATTTAACATTTTCATTAATTTAGGAATTAATTCATCAGTGGCTTTCCTTGTTCCCTTCCTCAAAGTCTTTACCGTGCGTGAAAGCTTCCACTTCTGTTAAGTTGTGCTACTCCACTATATGTTACCAGAGCAATCCCTTTTCGCAAGTGTTTAATAATGTATATAGTATAGGCATTGTAAATAGTGAAAGGGAAGTTTGCATGTGGTTGGGAAAGTGCCGTCAAAATGGACTCTTGTGCTCATCATCCCATATTTTTCCGGATTAAAAACGACGATTTCTTTAGCTGGCTATTTCTTCCACCAAACTATATTCCTTGTATATCTTCTGTAAATCTGATAGCAGGAAGTGTACGACTTCGTGTACACATTCATACAAAGAAATTACATTTTCCTCTACTAATACCTATCATTTTAAAGGATTACCTATATAAAATAGTTCAAGTGCGGATAGCGCAGAAGGCTCACAGACATGCAAGTCTTTCGCCACTAAATACTATTATGACTTGAATACTTGTCGAAAGTAATTGTACCTCCATAAAAAAACAGACTGTATCCATCATCTAGTCAGTTTCTCTGAATCTTAGTTCCTTTTGTTCACTCAACACCCCACTCGTCAGATAAAATTCACATGCCGTTTGATTTTCAAACTTACAATTAGTCGATCCAGAAGTTAGCAATTAGCACCACCAAAATTAACTGTAATAATTGTAACGAAACGGCAATTGCAAGAAGCAACTGTATGTTATTACTCTCCTCTCTAAGTCTGCTCACTCTAAATTAACTATGTAACCAAATAATTGAGAAGA
Source organism: Spatulosminthurus flaviceps (assembly GCA_034693705.1). Classification (NCBI taxonomy): domain Eukaryota; kingdom Metazoa; phylum Arthropoda; class Collembola; order Symphypleona; family Sminthuridae; genus Spatulosminthurus; species Spatulosminthurus flaviceps. The sequence goes on along the minus strand of JAQFXU010004767.1, from coordinate 2,918 downwards.
GTGAGAAATAAACATTTTATAATCCAAGAGCTACACTCGCATTTGCGTATAATCAAAGCCAATAATTTTATTATTGTGAATTTCATGAGATTATACATTTAAAAACTAAAGTTGAATTACCCAAGTGACGCGCATGAATAATTATTACAACAATCCGCATAAAAATATGCTACTTTCCTCCATCATTTCATGGCAACTTATCCGCTTGAATTCACAGCAAAGATACCTTGATGAGTAGTTGTACTGAGGAGCTCTTTCTGTAAACAATGTTGTGTGTCTAAATAAAAAGTTACAATGTAAATAGTTTTACAATTCTAAAATGTTAGTAAGTATTAACAACAAGGATGGACATTTACAATCCGCAATTGCTTACCCTAAAAATAAATGGCATACTTGAATGGAAATAATAAATAAATAAATAATGGGGTTTAGAATCCAACCTAAAGAGATCTGTTAAGGTCTGTCGGAGTTGTCAACCATTTTAACCTTGATCAGTTCAGTTCACTTACAAAGTTCAATGTCATGCATGGAAAATGGAAATACAAGGCAAAGACCCATAAGACAGTGGAAAAAATACTTCGCCTTCATCTTAAGCTCAACGAACTACATGGGCATCTATAACACCCTAAGTCCACAAATTCTTAGACGAGATTTCGAAAATATTATCGCAATACAAGAGTACTCATTTTTCGATACTATACTCACTTACGTTGTTCATGATTATAAGATTTTCTTCCCCTAAGTCTAAGCTGGAAGTTGAGTTTGAGCTTGAGCAAATGTGAGAACTCCAAATAAAATCCAGCGTTATTCAATTCCCTCATGAGCACATGACACTTTAACTCAAAACCCTGGTTGAATAACAACTCCTTAGGTTAGTATCCTATGCCAATATAAAATTGTTATGCAACTGCAGCTCCAAAGGCAAACATATATGAAAAAGGAAATACAGATAGTTCTCCTTATTTTATTGTTATTGCCATGTTGCCGACCTCACTTGGACAATAAACGCATACAATTTTGTGTTAAGTTTATACTACATTGATACATGAATTGTCGGTCAAAGTACTCAAAGTTAGGATTAACTCATGTGAAGGACATGCATCTATGATCTCAATGAATTTAATAGAGAGAGAGGAGAGAGAGATAGAGCAAGGAATCTCAAGTCTAAACGGATAATGAATTGAATACAGAATGTAAAGTAGAAACTCAAATTCCAAACATCTATCAGTATTCCCAATATGAACGCAATGCAATACTTACTGTTTATACCCCATTATCGAGTTGGAAATGTTGTATTTTGTTTTGTTAACAATGCTAATATAAAATATTGCTACTGAACTGGAGCGACGCGTCAGGCTCTGTCTGATGCTTATTTGACCCCATCCTCAGCCTCATCACGACCGACTACAAAAAACTGTACAAACATTTTGTGCGCACAGCTGCTGCTGCTGGAGAATCTGAACATTGAATTTACTTACCTACTACTTCTGTTAATTTTATTTATTCATTTATTTAATTATTTACGGGTGCTGAACCTACGGCTCTTGACCACAGCATAACATTTTACATTTCTTTTACAATGCACGATCTACATAACACATATCATGTCCCACTTTGCATATCTATTAGATGCAATAAGTAACATGTTTTCATTGTTTGACTAACTATGAGATGTCTATCTAGAAAATCCATTATTTACTATCTCTCAGTAGTGACAACATAATTTACACATAACAGTAATTAGGCCACTAATGTAGAGAGAACTGTATTCAGAAATTGAAAATTGATAATATTATTGTCAACCTTTTACATTAAAATGGGTTACTTTTTCCGATATGTGAATCCGAAAAATCTTTTTTTCTGGGGATGTGTAACAGTGCTGATGTGTTTGTAGTACTGAGCAAGAGATACACATTGGTGGTGGTTGCAGGGCGGTCACATGCATAACACGGGAGCTATCAGGTATTTTCGGTTTATCCAAAATTACTCGAAAACTGGTAAACCGATTTTCACCAACCTTTTCCGTTCTGTAGTATTTTTCATTCCCCAGACCACCCTTTTTTAGTTTTTTGAAATTCTCAAAAATACTTCGAAATTTGGAACTTTTATTTTCAAAATTTTGATGTTTTTCAAAAATTGTGAATTTTGGTTTCGAAAAAAATGTTTAAAATTTCGGAGTAGAAAGCCCTACCGAGTTCGATGGTGGGTATTAATACCTACATTTTTATAAAACTACCAGTGCAGTGAAAAGAAATTACTGAAGATAGAAAAATCTCATAGGCTCAATATTTTACTACACCATGGTGGGAAGTGGGAATTTTCTTTGGGGTGGCCTCTGTTCGCAAGATGCATGGTTTTGAAATGCATATATTATGTGCAATCAACGCAATCAAGATGACAGCAAATGTGATCCCTGTTAGATCGAATCCTGGCGTTAGTCAAGGTAACAACCATTGCAGACATTGCTATGAGTACGAAACCTTAGGACATGTCCTTGGCAAATGTCAGAAATGAGATCTTCTTCGCAATAACAGGCACCATGCTGTGAGATCCCTAATTGCAGCTAAATTAAAAGATAAAGGTTGGAAAGTTGAAGAAGAAATATACTGTGAGGATGAAAATGGCACTAGTAGAAGAGCTGATATATTGGCTTACCATCCAGTAACCAGAAAAGGATACATTTTGGACCCGACAATACGAATAGAAGATGGAGTTAATCAAGCAGAATTAGTAAATACTCAGAAGAAAGCAATATACAATCCATGCTTCCAGTATTTTAGAAACCAGGGATGGCAATTCGAATTGGAATCGGAATTCGAATCGGAATTATATCCAAAAAAATTCGGTATCCGAATTGAAATCGGAATCGGAAAAAATCTCCGAAAAGTATTTTAATCCGAATTCGAATTCATATGGAA
>JAQFXU010004766.1:0-12840 GCA_034693705.1 Spatulosminthurus flaviceps | reverse complement strand
GCATCTCTAATTCCCCCGTGTCATATTTATATTTATATTAGTGTCTTCTTAAGTCACTTGTAAGATATTCTCTTACACAACTGAAAGGGTGGTTGAGTATTGGCCATATATAGCCCATGTACAGACTTATATTGTTGATATCATTCAATATAAAATGTTTCCTGATTATGTCAAATTTGATGCACGTATAGCTCCTACTTCTTTCCCTATCCCTGTTTTTACAAACGTTTCAACAATATTTCAATCGATACATGCCAATGGGAATTTCAAGCATGATTTTTACTCCTGCTGAGTCAGTCAGTGCAGTGTGAAAAAAAAAGAAATGTGTGATAAGAAATAATTTATAAATACTTTTTACTGCAACATATATGTACAATACATATGCATGTACGTATATATGTGTGTGTAGGTATATAAGCTCGATAATAAAAAGCTTTTTCATCAAATCCGAGCTTATAGCTTGGAGCCTTGTAGCTCTTGGCTAACTTAACCACTCTCTATAAACTGGAGAAAATTTTAAAGGAGTTCTCTTGGACATTTTAAGGATCTCATGGAACGGTAAAAATGGAACAGTGTAGAAGAATGTAGACCAAACCCGTCATAATTCTGATGAAATTTTGACCATTCCCCCGTCAATTGTTTGATAAGATTTGGGAAAATAAAAGTGGATTTATATTTTTCTATTTTCTAATTTATTTTTATGTGTAGTTGAAAAAGAAAGGGATTTCCTGGGGCGGAAAAGATAATCTAAAACTCTTTGTTGTATTTTTAAGAGATGAAGTAGAAGAGAGAGGTGGAATGTGCGAGGAAATCAAAAGGTAAATGTATGAAAGGAGAGAAGAAGAAAAATAAGAAAGTACCTCAATAAACCTCCTGGAGGAGAATAAGCATAGCATTGAAGATTCGGGTATTCGTCTTTAAGGAGAACTGCAAGAATTGTTGCTGTCCCTGCTCCCAAAGAATGACCAACGATTACAAGTCGAAAGGTCTCGGGCCGCTTCTCTTTCGCGAGATTAAATGCTTTCTCCAATATCTTTCCTCCCACAAGTTGAGCCTTCATATAAATTGCAGCTTGAACCATACCCTGTAAGAAATCAAGCCAACATTTGTCTTCACTTACTCATTCTCTCACGTACTTCCCTTTTAAACTTGAGCCTCCGCCTAAAGTCACGGATACTAAAGACTCTATATATTCTCACACATATACAAACATCACATGGAGCTATACACACATAGGAATTACCAAGCTCTACATAAATAGCTATATATATATACAAAAGCGATAAATCCAGTTGATTCAATCAATGCCTTTACGTATACAAGGGAGACAGGCCTCGTATTTCAGTTGGAAAAACCTTGGCTTTCCCAAGGACTAAAAAAAAGGTGATCTACCTTTATGAAATTATTCTCTTGACCATAAACTCAGCCTTATCTCCCCTATATATGTATATATATATTGAAATGGTAATAATCACTAGGTACACAGGTGCATAGGAGTGCACACATATGTATGTATGTATAAATGTATATAAAAAAAGAGAGACTTAAAGATTCCAGCATTTACTTTATGACCCTGCCAATCTTCCCTTGGAGGATTAAGCGGCAACGGCTCTCCTTCAGCATTCAAGTCAGTGATCACATCCTGTACGCATGCAAAAAGAAGAAAATTCCAACTGAGTCTCGTGCATTCACTACTAGTACTTCTTTATCAACGATTCATTTCCACTGTCAGCATGGACCCTATCCGTAAATTTATTTCCCAACACAACACCTTCTGACGAGTTACATACCTCTCTACACAAATAAAAAAGGACCGGGATTTTCTTATCTTTGATCTCGTTGAAATAGTGAAAGGTATCTAAGCAACTTTCTGACTTTCTCTGGATCTTCTTTCTCACTACATACACTGTACTAGAAAAATTAATTTGTACTTTCACTCATTCCTCACCTTCCCCAACTAAAAACATACAGATTACAACAAAAATAGATACAGAGATTCTGTGAACCAAAAATAATTAATCTTTTCTTTCATGGGATACCATTAGGAAATGATAGGTCAATTTTCTCTCTCCCTCTACATTATAAATGTTACAATGAATGGACAATGTAAAAAGGTAGAACAGAGAACAAATTTCATCGTAATAAAAAATTTACATCACAAGCTAACCAAAATCCCTGTTTCTTCTATAGTATGTAACGTAGGGAATAAAGGCTCGGTTGTATTTTTTATTCAAGCTTCAATTTCAACTGTGGATAGGCTCTCCCCAATTTATCTATAAAATGAGAAAAAACTTCTTTTTAACCATTTTTCTACGTATAATTAATGAAGTTAGACTAGCATAGACTTTTTTCCCTTCTCTTCTATCATCTTGGAAATAAATATGTATGATCTGTTTTGAAGGCATAATATTTATGGGATCTTGACTCGAGAAAAAGAAGATTTTTCCCGAGAAATTCTTCTTATTTTTCTAGGAATTTTTTCTTGTTCTTATGATACTATGTCTATATGCATCTACAAATATATGTATAAAGTTAGAAGGAGGAGTTATTTATAGGAGAGGAATACTTTTTGGAGATAGTGGGCAAAAGTTTAGATCATACAATGAATAATTGCTTGTGAAAGGAGATTTATTGCTAGCATTAATGAAGGATCTGCAGTTGTTCTTGTGTCCATTGTTGTTTTCCCCATCTTTTTTCTTATATATTCTCTGTTGAAATAATTTATTTTTCCTTTTCTCCAATTTCTGATAACTATGGATATTACATAAGGCGTGGGAATATCATAAATATTTGATCTAATAGTCTCTTTCTCTACATAGCCTCACCCTACAGTATGTATCTATTCTGAAGGAGAGAAAAAAACAAATGTATTTTCTTCCTCTGTTTTCCTCCTCATAAGAAACTACTACAATGAGCCACTTGAAATTAAGTGTAGGCAATAAAAATGGTCGGATAATTCGCATAAACAGAATGGAAATGGATGTTGGGATTATGTTTAAAGGGACTTGGCCTCTGTCTTGTGGATAGTATAGGATGGGGTTGGTGGAAGTTATGTACATTACATGGGACGCATAATGGGATGGGATGGGAAAAAGGATTGTAGATATGCATGAATTTCCTCACTAAATCCAATGAGACTTGAGGTTATCCTAGAGACATAGAAAATACATGGAGGGAGTCCCAACAGCAATCCTATAAAAAGTTAATTCCTTCAAGATCACTACATAACTAGGTTTTAGACTCATGGTTCATGTACTTTCCCCTCCAACGGCATTTTCTTGAGGAGGAGTTGGGAGGTAAAAGTATGGACATTAGGGAAGAAAAATCCTCCTTAGATCATCCATTATATGCTCTATATATGTCCAGTATATGTAGAGTTATCTGTATTAGTAAAAGTGCGGAAAAAGGAAATGGTATTTCCAGTCCTTAGAGACGTTCAGAGAGGATACAGGTCAAAAAAGCCACATTTGGTTCAACATGAGAAAAGAAACATGAGAAAATACATTTGTGAGAGGGAGAGAGAGAGAGTAAAAGAAAGAGAGTGAGAGAGAGAATTGAAGAAGGAAATCGTACGATTAAAATCATAACTCACCTTTAACGAGAGAGTTCCACGAATTGAGACAACAACCGCTTCCTTCTCGTAGTCAACAAGGACAAAGTAGGGAGTCTCCCCCACATCAACGTGATACGTGGCATGAATCACATCGAATGTACCTGAATTTAGCATGGTTGGAATGACAGCATAATTGCAGTAGCAACAATTATCCTCCACTACTACCTCGGACAGATCAAGTTTTTGGCCACAGCAACCGCGGCAACAGCAGCAGCAACTTTGTCCCCCAAAAAATAAATAAATGAAATATTCAATTTTTATTATTTTTATTACTTTTACCATCTCCAATGAATCTCGCTACTTTATATATATATTTACGGCTTTTTTGGGCTGGATACAAAAAATCTTTTTAGCTTTATACATGCATTTTTTTTTCTTTTTTTTTTTGCAGGTATGTATATGTAGGTACGTATATATGTGTACTATTTATAGGATAAAAGCAATTTCATGGAGAGCCCCAATTTGAAAAAAAAAGAAACAAAACTTTAATGTTTTTTTCAAACAATTGACTTTCATGACTTTTTCCATTACTTTTACTCGTATGGGTAGGGCAATGAGGTGATGGAATGATTTGAGAGAAGAAATTTTATAATTACCTTATATTTGGGCAAAGTTTCCATACTCCCTTGACTCCATTTGGTATGAGGTACCAGGGCCAACCATAAGCTGCTGAGGCGTATTGCATAAAATGAACTACATTCCGGAAGATTTCCAAATCCGCGGGGTCATTCATTGCAACAAACTTTGTCTTGGGAGTGATGGCTATTCCAGAAAGGAATTCATACGTGTTGTTTCTTTTCTATTGCGGAAAGGATTTGAGAGAACAAGCAGAAACTTTAGTCATTTATTAGGGGAGAGTTGAAATTGCTCACATTTTCTCTCCAATAAATGCCATCATTTATACTAAAACAAAACATTCACTGGCTTTCACTGACTCTCTCTCTCTCTCTTGCTTTAAATTACCAAAATTTATGGTAAAATTATAATAAGAAATTTATTTTTAAATGTCATAAAGTTCATAGCAGTCACAGTCTTTGAGTTTAGTTTTCTAGGAAAGCTTTCGTCATTCATGTCCATAACTTCACCATTAATATTGACCAAATCAGATAAAAATCCACAAGTGGGAATTTCGAGTGTATCTAGAGAGGTCCTCGTTGTCAAACTTTCAGTTCCAAAAAAAAACGAATGCCTAAAAAACGAAACAGAAACAAAATATAACAAAAAACCTGGAAAAAGCTAAAACACCAACAAATCAAACCCCCCCCCCCAAAAAAAAACTAAACAAAACTTCAAAAAAAAAACGAAATTTGGTTTGTTTGCAAACAAACCACTACAAGTGAGGACCTCGTTGAATTTACATCAAAACCTTCAGTTTCAAATTTCAACTCATCCGAATGATCCAATGTTGAGACATAGCAATGACCAAAATAGTAAACCCCTAGCGATAGGGATGTGCATTTAAGAAATTTCTCTTTATTTTCTCCGGACTTTACCAGGGACCCCCAATAAGAACAAAAATATTTCAGTCAGTTCCCCCACCATCGAGTAAAGAAGTTGAATTTGGTCTTAGAAATACAAGCTCTTTAAAATATAATTTCCGGGCCGCTGAAAAAAAAACCAATTTTGGAAGCTCTCAATGAGAGAGAGAAAAAATAAATTTAATTTAATTTAAATTTAGACAAGAATCATGAAATGATGCTCAGTGCGGCAATTGCACTCCGAGAAGAGCTGTAGCTTCATTTTAAGTAAATTCTCTCTCCATTTTAATAGAATTGCAGTGGATGAAAATAGAGCGGAGAAAAGGAAAGAACCTTATTAGAATTTGTGTGAAAAGAAGCTCTTTGAAATTACTGTTTCTGAATGCTCAGTCACTAGCAGGTTACTATCTATTTGCATAGATCTGTGGAAATAACATAAAAGTCATTGTATCCACACGGCCCTTTATGTACCGACAGATAGAAATAAGCTAGTTGGAACTGCCACCCTTACTTTACTATCTATGCATGAACACATAATAAGCTGAAGGGTCCGTAGTTTAACCCATAGTTTCTATATTCTTTACCCTTGCCTTTTGGAGGAAAAAGTTGTGTGAGAAAAAATGGGGAAGAGGATTGAAAGTTATTGGAGGAGGAGAGCTTTTCCTATAACTTTCTTTCTATACATTATGTACTCACTATCGAATCAATTTGTTCCTTAACAGTTCCACAAAATTAAATGAGTACAATATGAACAAGGGTAAATATAAGTATATAGTCATATAAGAAAATGTATATCAAAACGTATGCAGCTTATGTAGTTCCCGACTACAAATTTAGCGTTTCTCTACATGTATGTAGATATATTTAATACAAAGGTTCGGTTGATCCTCGGGAGGAAATCCTGGGAGGAAGATTTATGTGCATTTGATAGGAATTTGCATGGACGTGTGGGAGAAAGTTGGGAGTAAGTTTTAGTTGTGACTACACAGATGCTCCTAGCTTAATGAGGGTAATTTGTCAGATTTTATTTAAAATTCCTGGCCATACGCCAATAAACTTTTATCAATTGACAATAACCTGACCCCAAATTGATTCTCATCAATGATCCTCCTCGCTCCCTTTTGAAAATATAATGAGAGTAAATGTAATTACATTCCCTACTTATCTTGATGACACAGCCTTGTAAAATAATCCTGGCGGTGAGTATGGAAAGTCTGTGTATTGACAACTAAAATTTCCTCTCATAAACGTATACATATATATATATATATATAAAATATATATACGTACATATATACATAAAATTTTATTACGCTCCTACAAACTCTACACACTTAAACGTCCTTTTCTTTATCAACTTGAAGACAGCTCTCCCTGTTAAATTGGAAAAGTATTTTCCCTACACGTTCCGTGTGTAAGTTGCATTTTACTCAAATACTATATGAGAACTTCAGGGAAAGGAGGCGGAGTTTCATATTTTTTTTCTCAAGGTCCCGCTCAAACCACTTTGAATGCAAGCCTCGTAAAAAATAATCTCTTTTGGCAACCACTCTAATCTTATGTTTGCAATCACACTTAAGTCTCTAAATATACGAGCATTGACTGAGTGAGCATCGAATTGCAATAAACTCTACAACTATATACTCCACTATCACTCGAGATTTTAAATGAGATGTGGCTAGAATTTTAGAATTAATTCAATCGCTTATACTAACCTACCCATTTTTTTATAGTGAGCCAAGCTCAATTTTGTACATGTCGTTTTTCGAGAAATTAGTGAGCTCTTTTTTGAGATAAAAGTTTAAAATAAAAAATCCAGCAATAATTCTCTTTGTGAGTTTATAGGGAAATAAAAAATGAAAAATGTAGAAATAAATTTTTTCCTTACTTGCTTGACAATGGAGCATTGTTCAAGTCGTTGTAATCGACGGAGGAGTAGGAGTCCAACAACAACATCCGTAGGTACTACATCTAGGTCACGAAAGAATTCTGAGAGGAGCTTTGCCAAGTCTGCAAATGAGTCCTGTAGTAAAAGCAAATCTTCAAATTACTACTTACTTTCAAATCCTCAAAGGGCTAATGATAAGTTGAAACCACGATTTAACTCTTTATCTCTACTCAACATTTCCATGTACATTAAGAAATTTGGATGAGGAAGCAAGATAAATATTCCCCATTCATAACTTTTCCTTTTACTAAAATAGTTTGCGAAAACTTTAACATATAAAATGTACACATTTCCCCCACACTTATACTCCACATTCTGTACATGCTGCTGTAATAGGCACTAAACAAGAATTTCATCCAGACAATCTTTTTATATCTTTTAGCATTATCATGGCTAGCAATGCCAAATTGCATATTTCTCTCAGCATACAGTCAACTCCTGTTATGCGGGATCCCTAAGCTGGAAATTTCAATGTAGCGGGATTTTTTAATTTTTATTCTTCTACTCTAGGAAACAAGCTTAGAATTTCCTACAACCATAATAAGCATGTATCTGACAATTACCTATAGCGGACAGGTTTAGAGATCTCCAAGTTCTTACGTTTCACGAACGTTACAGCTTGTACCAATTTTTAAACTCCCAATTATTTAATTTTTCTAAGTTTGCAGCCAAATTTATGTTAATAATATTTGAGACTATTTCACATTTGATGTAGTGGGAACTTTGGATAAATTTTATTCATTTTTGACACGCTTATCATTACTATAACTTTAATGCACTGTATTCATTTACATCACACTATAATGGGATTTAGTTTAAAACAATAATAATAAATAGACCAGGTAAAAATTTCTACCGTAGAAAATTTTGCAATCCGCTGAGAGGCCGATATAATGGGAAACCACTGTACTCATAACGACCCATGCATAAAAGAACTAAACTGTTTGTGACTTCTCAATTTCCAGACAAAACCACATATTTCAAAGAAATGTGTGTCCTGAAAGTTTCCCTATAGTTATTACAAGTCCCAACCAGACCCTTTAGTTTTATTATTCTTTTTCACAAGTGCAAATAAAAAAAGGTAGGTGAGAAGATTTGAAGTGCCTTGAGAAAAAACTGTTTGTACTCAGTAATACTACTACAACTTTGACTTTATACCTCAGCAATAATTTGTAACTCGAAAAAAAACTAGTGTATTCCTCAATTACAAAGCTATACAATTTCTACATTTTGACTTTATGGAAAAAAACCCTTTAGGTATTTACTACATATACCCCTGTACTACTACTACTTAAACTCTATATACAAAAAGTAATGAGAGTAACATATGCTCTTTAATTTACGGCTACACGGAAGTTTATCTTGTAAACATTGGTACTTATGGTAAAGGAAGGGGGGAAAACATGGTTAAAGTTACACTGAAAGAAAACATGCTTTGAGATAATGTATACACAGATGATAATGTTGGACATAAAAAAAACTCCTTACTCTGTGCTGTTCGGTTCGGTGCATACAACAGAAGAGTAGACGGCATCGGTGATTCCAGCTGTTCTGGTAGGCTCTTATCACTTTTCTAAAAAGGAACAAGAAAAAAAAACAAAAAATAAATAAAACATACGGTTTCCTTTAACTTCTCATATACTTTCATTTTTATGATGAGGTTACATTGTAAAAATACCATATAGTCCTTAGTAAGTTACTTTGTAGGTTTTTTTAAAAAAAGGAGCCTGTGGATATGACATGGGAAGTTTAGAAAAAAGGTCGTATTTATCGACATACATGGAAGGTTTGAGGTAGGAGTAAGTTTTTATAGCTTTTGTGTAATATAAAAGAAGACGTCTGTTTTCTTTGGAAAATGTTGAGTATTGTAAGAGCGGTCTGACTGTTTTAGAGAGGAGTTGACAAGACTGGGACTAACTTCTACACAGACGGAATTGTGATGAAGAAGCTTTTACTCTCAACGTCTCACATACTACTTTTCCTATGGTCACGAAGAAAGCCAAGCCAACACTTGACTCCCGGGTGGTGGTGGTGGTAAAACTGAGGAAAAGTGCGGGGGAGAAAGTTCAAAAAAAAGAGAAAGGAGACGAATGATTTGCCAGAGGACAATCCCTATAATTAGATTGTACTCTGTTACTTTTTTTTCTCCAAATGCTTTTCTCTCTCTCTCTCTCTCTCTCTCTACCTTTTCCTTTCTCTCGACTTTCCTTTTAAAAAACGGGTAGTAAAAAAAACCGGGAGTAAAAGTATATTAGCTATAGCAAGATCCGCCGTTATACGGAGGATTTTTCCCTTCCTGTGAAAGCTTCAAAGTCTGGAGTGAAAGGGTCTATATAAACGGAGTGGGCGTCGAAGTTACTGTAAAAAACATCTTGAGAGAATTTCTTCTTAGAAGTCCCATCCTCAATGTAGATAGTACGTATCCTCATTCATTATGCATGTAGTAGGGGCTTCTCCAAAAGGATTTTAATTTCCTTAAATGTTCTAACGTCAATTGAACTTTTCAAGTCCATTAATTTTCTCCTCCTTTGTTTTCCAAGAGTATACACACAACAAACTCTTTTTTACCTTTTTTTTAGGAATTACATGTGTCGTGTCATTCCTATCTGGTAGATATAATAATAATTATAAATAGAGGACAAGAGAAGAGAAAAAGTAGGGGAAAATAGAGTCTTTTTTTCACAATACCCACGCATTTCCTCAGTAAGTGCTATAAAGGAGATGAACGCATAATCCCTTTGTATGGAGGATTGTTATGACTCCCCTCGATGAGTAGTTATAATGAGTAGGTGTTATTATTGAAAGGAAGAAAGGATGAGAGGGGAAAAAGGGAAGAGGAGGGAAAAGTAAAAAAAAAAAACTTTTCTCTCACCTCTGCCTCCAGTTTCGATGTCTACTTCCAGACCTTCGGTAAGTTGGATGCTTTAATTCCATCTCCTTCAAATTGGCTTGGTAACGCTTCATCTTCACCCAAGACCGGCCAGCAACATCGTAGGTACACCAGGCCGTTACAACCACGCCAAAGAAAATCAACCATGTACAAATGACTAAGCCTATGGAATACAAAAGAAATCCTCTCTTGTTTTTCTCACACATTACAAAACAATTATTCCTTTCTTTTATTAGGAAACCACAAGTTGTTCGTCTATAGTGTCAACATATGTGAAGTAGTAGGTAAATAAAGCTATTTTTTCTACTATTACAAGCAACATGAATAGTAGTACATAGGAGGAAGAGAATTTTTGAGACAAATTACTATGGAACTATAAAAGGAGAAATGAATTCCCTTTTCTCGTTGTTTTTGTCAGTTCAGTTGCGTGGGTTTCCTCGCTCAAAGGAAATAATGATCGAGTGGTGCATACTACTTTGATTAAATAATAATAGTGATATTAATAATAATGATAATAATAGAGACATTTTAATTCTTGCAGTGTATATATTTCTCGTACCTTAAATACTACAAAGTTTCTGTATGCTCACAAAGTTAAGAGGTTTTTCCTATGGGATTTCCCCATATACCTACACGCTTTCACCCGAATTCCCTTATATTCTCTGGATCACCCTGATTTTTCTCCTCTATCAATACATTTTAGGGGGAAAGTTTGACTCGTGTTAAAGATAAAATCATTCAAATTAGATCCAGCTTGGTAGCAAGTGTTCTTTGAACTATTGGGGAAAGTCAACTTTGTGGAATAATAGTGGTCTCTAATTGCATCCTCTCTTCTCCCGAACATCTAAACTTTAATATTGTGCATACTTGAGAAATAACCCTGAATATAAACTTTTTCTTTGTCTCAAGTTTAATTTCAATGATGCTTCTCTCTCTTTCTCTCTGTCTCTCTCTACCTTATTATTTTTTATTATTGTTTTCAAATAATCAAAGGGGATTTTTTTTCATGTCAAAGCCAGAATATTTCTCTTTCATCAATAATATTTCCCTCTTCCAATTTAAACAACATTTTCACAATTTCTTTTGAGATTGGTTCATTTTCTAGGTTTAATTTTTTTTATATGTTACTGTCAAAGCTAAGCTTCTTACTATTTCTGCTGTGCTGTAATGTTGACGTACTTTACTGTGCTTGTTGCTCCAGACTCATTTTATTCCCTGGGTTGTTAATTTTCTTTCATTTATTTTATTGACATGAAATAATAATAATACTTGTGTTTAAATTAAAACCTCCTCAAATTTCAGCAGAGCTCACCTCAAATAATCATAATGTGACGCAATACTATACATATTCGTAGGAGAATATGTATAGGTGTTTATAGAAACTACAGAGGAAATCTGATGATTGAGTGTTGTAGTACACTTGAATTTGATGTTACTCACACGTTTATTTTTATAGCGGGGGCTTACGTAAATAGGGAAATTTTAAATTTGAGTAGGCATTATCATATTTTGTGGCTAACGCTGCCATTTATCCTAACGACCTCCTTCTTCCTGCGCCCTTTTAATACTCACATTATTATCTGAGTAGGGAAGCAAGTCTAGGAAAACATTGGAGATTGTATAACCATAACCTCAGGATAGAAAATCCAGTCAGTCAGAGTAGAAGCAAAAAGCACAGAGTGAAAGAGAGAGAGAGATAGATCAAATATCAGTAATGTACAAGATGGTGGAGAAAGTTATTTACGGGGGTAGATAAAGTGAGTACTATGCACGCACATAGGTACATACATATATACATACATTATTTATATAGGTGTATACATATATCTATAGGAAATGGGACAGCCTTTGAAAAATCTGTCCTGGGATGTGAATATCTGTGAAGAACTCATGAACCTTTTACATAAAATCCATGTTTTACCAATCCCTTTACACACACACATACACTGCTACCCGTGAAATTTCGCACATCACACCCGATATATTTACATAAGGACAAGGGACAACCTTGATCCAAAAGTAAATCAACTTACCTAAAACTACTTGTTTCACCATGGACAAGTTGCAATCAAAGTAGAAACGATACAGCCAAGCCACTGCGAATCCGGACCAAACCATTTTACCACCCAGAACGACTGCAAACAATTCAAATAAAGAGTAACTTTAAATTTAGACTTTTCCTCTCCATATCCTCCCCATATCCTTGGGAAAGTAGTCAAAGAATTCGGTGAAATTAACAATTTATTTGATTCCTCAAGTACTCAACCTCTTTCCAGCCCCTTCAAATGTAAATTTGAGCAAGATAAGAGGATTTATGAGCAAACATACTTATAAATACATATTATGTACATAAATACATGTAAATATATCCTACTCTCTACACAAGTACAAGTAGAAAGTTGATGCTATCAATGTCCCTGCAAGGATTCCAATATTGGGAATAAAATTGGAAGGAAAGTTTGAAAAAAAAATCCATTTCCCTGCCTATATGCCGCCAAAGTTGGTGAAATATACGGGGGACCAAGCCTCACCCAACTGACCCAACCAAGATACTGTTGGTATTTAAGCGGAAAAATAAACAAGACGGAATTTAATATTGGCAAAACATAGACAGGATCTTGGTTGACTTCCACTCCCCGTTCGAATTTTACGAGGAAAGGCTTGAGTGAAATACGATCGGAAGAACAAGTTTGAACTCTTGTGCAATTTATTTGACACTTGAAAGCATATCGGAAACTTGAGTAGAGCCAGAGATTAAAGATGCCAGGGAGACCGATAGCGATTAGTCATGAGCAGCCACTTGAGATATCGGTGGTGTGAGGCTTTGGAACAACATATCGTCGCTGGAGAAGCAAAGTGGTCTAATGCACGAATTGCTTAAAAGCAAACTGAAATAACAACCACCAAATTT